>JACXGI010003960.1:0-57796 GCA_016801175.1 Esox masquinongy
TGTGAAGAGGAAGATGCGATACGCCAGACCCAACAATGCAGAAGAGCTGAAGGTCACTATCAGAGCAACCTGGGCTCTCATAACACCTGAGCAGTGCCACAGACTGATCGACTCCATGCCACGCCGCATTGCTGCAGTAATTCAGGCAAAAGGAGCCCCAACTAAGTATTGAGTGCTGTACATGCTCATACTTTTCATGCTCATACTTTTCAGTTGGCCAACATTTCTAAAAATTCTTTTTTTGTATTGGTCTTAAGTAATATTCTAATTTTCGGAGATACTGAATTTGGGATTTTCATTAGTTGTCAGTTTTAATCATCACAATTAAATGAAATAAACATTTGAAATATGTCAGTCTATGTGTAATGAATGAATATAATATCCAAGTTTCACTTTTTGAATGGAATTACTGAAATAAATCAACTTTTTGATGATATTCTAATTATATGACCAGCACCTGTATGCTCACTTTGAATTTGATGCCAGCAACGCATTTCAAAAAAAGTTGGGACAGAGGCAACAAAACACTGGAAAAGTTGTGTAATGCAAAAAAACGACACCTGGTGGAATTTTACACAACTAATTAGATCAATTGGCAACAGGTCAGTAACATGATTGGGCATCAAAAAATCATTCCAGAGAGGATGGGTCTGTTAGAAGTGAGGATGGGGAGGGATTCACCACTCTGTGAAAGACTGCACGGGCAAATAGTGCAACAATTTAATAACGTTTCTCAGCGTAAAATTGCAAAGAGTTTGCAATGGTATGGTACATAATATCATTCAAGATTCAGAGAATCCGGAGAAATCTCTACGCAAGGGACAAGGCCGAAAAGCAATATTGAACGATCTTAGGGCCCTCGGGCAGCACTGCATTAAAAACAGACATGATTCTGTAGTGGAAATCACTGTATGGCTTCAGGAACACCGAAAACCATTGTCTGTGAACACAGTACGTCGCTGCATCCACAAATGCAAGATAAAACTCTATCATGCAAAGAAGAAACCATGTATTAACAAGATCCAGAACCCCCTTCGCCTTCTCTGGGCCTTATGTCCAGAGCTCATTTAAGATAGACTGAGGCAAGGTGGAAAACTGTCCTGTGGTCTGACAGATCAAAATTAGAAATTATTTTTGGGAGTCTTGGACGCCGCGTCCTCCGGGCAAATGAGAGGGACCATCCAGCTTGTTATCAGAGCACAGTTCAAAACCCAACATCCATGATGACATGGGGGGTGCATTAGTGCACATAGCAAGGGTGTCTTGCACATCTGTGAAGGCACCATTAATGCTAAACAATATATACAGGTTTTGGAGCAACATCCAGTCAATGTTTTTGGGAAGGCTTCAGGGAAGACTTGCTTATTTCAGCAAGACAATGCCAAACTGCCTTCTGCACATATTAAAATACACCAAACCACATTCCACACGTATTACATTGGCATAGCTCCATAATAAAAGAGTCCGGGTGCTAAACTGGCTTGCCTGCAGTCCAGACCTGTCCTCTATTGAAAACATTTGGCACATTATGAAATGAAAAGTATGATAAAGGAGACCCCGAACTGTTGGGCAGCTGCAATCCCATATCAACTATGAACGGGATTACATTTCACTTTCATAACTACAGCAATTGGTCTCCTCAGTTCCAAAAACCTTACAGAGTATTGTTAAAGGAAGAGGTGATGCAATACAGTGGTAAACATGCCTCTGTCCCAACTGTTTTGAAACATGTGGCTGGCATCAAATTCAAAATGGGCATGTATTTTTCCAAAACAATAACATTTCTCAGTTTCAACATCTGATATTTTGTCTTTGTACTATTATCAATAAATTACTTCATTGCATTATTGCATTCTGTTTTTATTTGCATTTTACACAGCGTCAGATGGTCTTGTAGCCCATTCCAGCCTTGTGTAGGTCTACAATCTTGTCCCTGACATCCTTGGACAGCTCTTTGGTCTTGGCCATGGTGGAGAGTTTGGAATCTGATTGATTGATTGCTTCTGTGGACAGGTGTCTTTTATACAGGTAACAAACTGAGATTAGGAGCACTCCCTTTAAGAGTGTGCTCCTAATCTCAACTCGTTACCTGTATAAAAGACACCTGGGAGCCAGAAATCTTTCTGATTGAGAGGAGATCAAATACTTATTTCACTCATTAAAATGCAAATCAATTTCTAACATTTTTGACATGTGTTTTTCTGGATTTTTTGTTGTTGTTATTCTCACTGTTCAAATAAACCTACCATTAAAATTATAGACTGATCATTTCTTTGTCAGTGGGTAAACGTACAAAATCAGCAGGGGATCAAATACTTTTTTCCCTCACTGTACTTACCTCAAATTCTGTAAAACCTTTATCAACCTAGTTAACTATTTTATCATTAGTGAGTAATAAACATTGAAAGAAGCCACAGCTGAAGGAGACACAAGAAAGCCAGACTGAAAAAACACCATAACAAAACAGGTTACATGGGCCATGTAAACAAAATATGATACAGATCATGTGATAAGTCCGTCAGATTGTTTTGCATGTTCTGGTACTGGGGCCTTAAATGTGGGCATTGAAATAAGCAGTTGGTGTAGGGCAGCCCTCAAACAATGAAAAAATGAAAACCTGACCAATTTGCCAGAAAAGTGCTGCAAGTTTATTGATGGTTACAAGAATTTTGTCTGTAGACAAGGGCCAGATATAATTGTCATTGTCATTATAAAACAAATACAAAAAACATTTTTCAAAAACATTTTCTGCAATGTTGAAAAAAAATTGCTGACACACTATTTCTTTTAATGTCAATATATTTGGGAAGATCTGGTGAATTATTTATGAGATATGCCCCCTCATTTATAAAACAGGCCCCCTCAGTTATCTCATCCTGGCACCGGGCCTGTTTATCGGCATTATTGGCTGACAGTATTTCTGTATTTTGAAAGTACTTAATCTTGAGAATTTGAACTAAAATACAATTGCAACCTTTCCCCAGAGGGGGGCGTTCAACCTCAAATGGAAAATGAAGAACCTTTTGATCTCCAGACATTATCATTGTGTGATTTGGCAGTGTCAATGTGTTACAGAAAGTTATGTTTATTACTTAAATAAACAAATGATAGACACTATTATTGGCGCCTAAGGTCTAATATTTGGCTGCACATCATTGTGAAATGATTACTGCTGTTAAACGGTTCTTATGACCATCAGCAAGTTTCCTGCACTTCTCTACTTGCAACTTGGCACAATCTTCAGCACCAAACCACTCCAGGTCTGCAATGTATGAGGGGTGCCTTTGCCCAACTATTGATTTGAGCTCTTGTTTCCTATAGAATTACGATCTGGACTCATTGTTCACCACTTTAGCAAAGTCTAGTATTTTTAATTAACTATTCTGGAGTACTTTTTGATGTGCATTTGAGGTCATGCTGTTGGATGATCCAGAACCTTCAATGGAGATCCAATTTCAGGGGACACAAAGTTGAAAATTGCACTCTAAAACATTCTCCAGAAGGATGGTATCATTTTGTCCAGGCCTTTTCTTTTGTTTCAATATATAAATGCACAATTTCAGTCTCAATTTCAAGACTTCTTGGTACATAATAGTTATGACACCAACAAAGCACCTATGAATAAATTTTTTTTCTCTCCCCATTCGACTTGTTTATAATGGGTAATTATTAAAATCAAGAAATGTTAAATGTTACTTTAGCCAACTCTATATCTTTGTCACACCATGCCTACATAGACTTAAACATAATACCAGACAGAACAATTACAAAAAATAATTTCAATTTATTGAAATATTTTAGAAAAAAATACAATCCGTTACTTAGACACATTTCACATAGGCAGTAAAGCACAACCAAAAAAAATCCACATAACAGCCTCAATGTTTCAGACGACTAAGTAAAATTAGTCAAGTCAAATTTAGCTGAAATGGGAATGAAATGTAACATATGAACACATTATTTAGATACATACACAGCTAATGACCTTCAGAGATGACAGGCGGCTCGCAACTTTTCAGCCAAGGAAGCATCCGTTCTGACTAGCCCAATAAATTAAACCTTTTAAATAAGTATGTTTATAAATGACATGGGCATTTGAGGGCAAAGGTTTTGTAGTTATGCCACAACCTTTTGCCATGTTTTAGCAGTTTTGCCATGTTTAGCATTTTGAGACCTTGGGATTAGCCTTACTTTGGTCTTACAAATTCTTACACTTTGGTAAAAATGTAGGTATTCCCTCAAATGTCCTCTATGGACTGTTGATACAACAATTTTATAAGGTTCTAATGGCAATCCAATCACACAATGCACAGTGTTAATAAAAATATTGCAGTAACTTAATGAGTCATTGAAAGAGGAAGACATCCCAATACTTATACTATCAAAACCATACATTTTTCTGATAGAACCTTATGTTCCCAAGCCTTGATCATTCAAAGAAAACATGATTTTCCAATAACGGTGTTACTTCGTTTATGTTAAAATCAAATACAGATGCCTAAGTGTATATGATATGTAAGGCCAATTGGAGAGGCATTGCTTCTTTTATTAATAAAACTGCAAAAACATTAACGTAAGGAGTATTTCAAAACTTGCATAATTGATAAAAGTTATTGACTTTGGGTGTCACTGAGCAATAATGTCAGTTTACTCATCCAAAGTTAAAACATTCTGAACAGATAGAACCTTCTGGCTCAACACAACATTTCATCAGGTTATATATCCTATTGCTCCCCCTTAAAAAAAACCCTACAAATGTCTCAGGATTTTTGATACTCTGCCCTTAAAGCAAGGACCTGATGGGTTCAGGAAAATGGAATCAATTGCAAAACAGTTCTGATATTTGGGGGTAAAAAACATTTCTGAAAAATACACAATTCTGACCAGCTCAGAACCATTTTTTGTGAAACCTTTTAGTCCATATGTCTGGATGTTTCCTGTTGCTAACCACAAAGCTAATGAAAAGGGTGTTGTTTGTGTCACAAAGCATTGCGCAAGAAAGTCTGAAATCCAATAGGTTGAAGTTACCCCAGACTTTCCTATCTACTTCAAAGAAGGAGGTCAAAACTAGCACACTGTTCTGCTTCCTGTCTGCAGCAGCATGGTACCCAATTGCAAGGCTAATTAGCTAGGTGAACAGGTGTTATGGTCGAGTGTGCATAACCGTGACAACACGGAAACCAATGAATTAAAATGTCTAATGTACTTGGCTATTGTTTAGGCATGTTCCTAAGCCTTTAACAAACCTACAATTACTCTGAAAAATCTGCAAGGGCACTATTCTATTCTCTAGTATAGGTGCATTATAAAGGAGAAGGGGTTCCATTGCAAACAAATGCCAGTTGTACGAATTGGGAACTTTACCAATTGTAGGACTTAGGCCAACAAAACTCACAATTCTCATAAGAATACACATTAACAAATTTAAACAAACCAGGGTAATAGTTAAAAGCTGAGCTTAAACCTTTCTTGTAAACCCCAAAGGGTTCAAATCTGATCTCTTATAAAGAGAGACTGACATATGGAGATTCAAATACATCAATCTGAATATATTTTCTTTCTTCCCAAAATATACAAATTCATGTAGGGCCAATGATAAAACTTTCCCAAAGAGGCTCCAGCCCTCAAAGCTTAGTTTAAAAAACAATAATCCATCTGGATTTCATGACAGGATTTTATGCATAGAAATATGAGTTGAAGAGAAAATCACTGACTTGAATTAAGGATCCAGTTCTATTAATTATGTCTATGCATTAAACCCTTTCCGACAGCCAAACTACAGATAGATAACTTTTAAAACTAGACCCAAACACCGTGCAGCGGTATTAAAACACCAGTGTGCCTACGTTTCACATGCATGTCCATTTCTTGACGAAGGACTTGGTAGAGGCTTACTTCAACAGTGTCCCCTAACATTCATCAAGGCCAGATAGTTTGTCTCCTCTTTGAAATCACTGATCTGACCAGGCTGGATAGGTTAAGCAAATTGTTATTTGGCCTTTCCTTTTATATTAAAGCTTTTCTTTTATACAATTTCTTCTGATCAGTGTCTTTAGAATAGGAAGCAAAATGGAAACTATTAGACACATCCTTTTCAGATGAAATGGGATTTGACCATCTAGTTGAGTGTTAACATATCCCTCACTTGAAACCACATAAAACAGCATAGGCCTGCCACCAGAAAACCACAAATTAAATAATAAAAAAACAAAGCACACTTGAAACACACAATTACAAAAAATAAAACAATATTGCAACAATTGCCTACATAGCTACATTCTGTCACACATCATCAACATCAAACTGACAGACCGTGAAATCAGGGCTAAGTGATGAACAGCTCAAACAAGACATTAAATCACTTTTATAGAATCACACATTTATCATTGAGCCACATTTCAAGTAAATTTGGTAGCAGTGTATTCTATTGCATTTCTCCATCTAATCTAGTTGGTTTAGCATAACCTATACTTGTAGGCCACAAGTGAAATACTGATATTTGCTACCTTGAAGCAAATAAAGGCTTTGGTTAGGTGATTGGGCTGTACAGAGTTATGGGCCATTCACATGATATGAGCAAGAATGCCATTGCACCAGAGAAATACAATACTATTGATGAAGGACGATGCTTCGCTTTCCTAAATGGCTGCATCCAGCAAAGCGGTGCACACTGCCCAAAAATACAACTTTGCTGTGCTCAAAGTTCAAATTAACTGAACTTTGACTCCTGAAGTTGTTGACCTCCTAAAGCGCAACCATTAGGCTTACAGCATGTGGTCCAGTCATTCTATGAAGAAAAGGTTTTTGTCGCAGAGTTTTCACAACGATACAACACCACACTGAGTGCACACCGGGATCTTTACCTACAACACAACTGAATAGGAGGGAAATCAGCACACACGTGACTGCAAGTTAATAACCGTATAGCATCAATTGATTTTCAGGTTATGCATTTATACCTAGCCACGTTAGTTATTGAATGAGGGCTGGTACAGTTGCTAGCTAACGTCAGTAGACATCTTTTTCATGGCTTCCCTAGCTAGCAATTTCTCCCAACATACATACTGCCTACCATTGTGAATGGCCATTTAGGCCTTCTCTGCTATCAGCACACATTTCATGTAACTCCAACTACAGACATGGATAGTGTTTCACAGCCTTACTGCTGACTGCAATATAAAAAATAAAAAAAACCTAACCATTTGAAATCACAAGGACGTAAGATAAAACCAGCAGAGAATTGCATTTGCAGCATGCCATTAACAAAAACATACAAACCAAAGAAATTAAAGTACCATCCAAAAACTGGAGTAATAAAGTAAACTAACATCCAAACACAAAATTCCACCTCTTTGAACTAGATTGTCGGTGATATAACAGCTTCTCTTCAAACGTCAAGAGTAGGTTTCACTAAAATGATTACAAAAGAAAATAACTCACAAGTAACAGTTACCACAGCAACAACAAAATCAGTGAAAATATTTTCTGAAGAGTGAGGAAAAAAAGTGATTAAAATAACAGAAAAATGTATGCATATTTGGAAATCCAGATAAAATGCAATGCATTTTAATATTTGTGAAAATAAAACAACTGCAACCAGATACACTGTATATGCAAAACATATATTGCGTCACCATACATCAAACACATCTGTATTAGGCATAATCTTAAACATACTTTGTCTGCATAGCCAACAGGTCCAGGGACAGAGGCTCAGCAATCCACAATTCCCTTTTAATTCAGTGGATCCCAAGGTCCTTTAACTATACTGCCCATCCACAAGCCCCTTCTTCAAGTATTGTAGTCAGAAAGTCTTGGAGTGCTAGATGGGAGGAGGCCATGTCCATTCCTCACACCTGTGTGAGAAAGCGCATCACACAGCATGTCTGTCACAATACAAAGAGACGGGCCACAGTGGCCATCCTGCCGGTCCGCAGGCCTCGGGGGTCAAACAGCCCCATGACGAGGGAGTCATCAGCCTGGTTGGTATCCACACTCACCTCACTCCATAGGGTTGTTGCTGCTGGCCTGGACCCCAGAACCGGCCCGGCTGATCTGCAGCCAGGGAAGCTTAGCGCAGTTTTTGAAGAGCTGCTCGATGGCGATGTGACGAACATGGAGTTCCGACGTCAAAGAGTCTTTCTCCTGCACAGCCTCCGTCAGCTCCTCAAACACCTCTGTAGAGGGGACAGAGCACAGATTAGTGAAGTGCAGGGCTCTCTTACAAACCCACCTCTAGGGCATGGCAGAGACCTCAGCGAAGGAATCAGTATAGACCAGGGACCCCCCTGCCCCTGCCTCCCAGGAGACAAAACGGATTAGGCATAACGGCCAGCTAGTAATGACAGCAACACAAATATATAACTTCTGTGCGTCCCCCCCTACCCCCCTGAAATGTACCCTCTTCTCTCCCCCAATTTAGTGTTTTCCAAGTGGTTACTGGGGCCTTGTCTAACAGCAGAATCTCCCAGCAGGCTCGGGGGTCAAAGATCAAGAATGAAGAATGAATGAATAATCCTGTACTCATCTGTGCATACATGCCCTTATTGCATCTGATCCCACCTGGTGATCTAGGTGGAGTTGCCTGATGGCCCATTTGAGTTATCCAGCGGGATCAGCCGATTGCTAACTGGGTCATCAGGGGCGATCAGCCATGTTCAACACTCTCACCACAGTTGAACAGCGCTGGAGGCAGACTCGCCGTGAGGAGTTGCTAGAGCACAACATGGCAAAGCAATACTGCCCAACCACCCCTCCACCCACCCAGTCTGACCAGAATGTTAGTTCGGCTGCACGGTCTTGGTGGTTCCAAAATTCTTCCATTTCACAAGGACAGTCACCACTCAGTCCCTGGGAAATTTCAATTCTTTAGCAATTTATTTTCTATCTTTCCCCAGATCTATGTCTCCACACAATTCGGATAATTCCTTTGACTTCATGGTTTGATTTTTGCTCTAACAAGAACTGTGAAATGTGGCACCTTTTATCGTACAGATGTGTGTGTACAGGAGATATTTCAGTTTTTATTTTTATTTCTAAAATTGTGTTTTTGCTTTGTCAATGTGGTTTATTGTGTGTAGATTCATGGCAAAAAATATATATATTTAATCAATTATAAATGAAGCCTATTCACAACAACAAAATATGGAGAAAGTGAAGGGGTCTGAATACTTTCCAAAGGCACTGTAGATATTGCATAATTGATATTGTAATAATTCAGAAATCAATTTACAATTAACTTCAAAAGATGGCTCTTCAAGCCTTGGGGGCCGGCGAGGACATGCATGTCTAAAATCCCCGTAAAAATGAAATATCTTTAAGTGTCTCTTACTTTGTATCTGTTGCAGGAGCTTGTCGTTCAGCTGGTGGAGCTCATCCACACTCATTTTATTCACTGGAAGACAAAATACACAGAATTGGTTAAAAAAAAAAAAAAACAGCATGCATGATGAAGTAAACCAAACACATTCTAAACGGTTCTCTGACAAACCAAAGGACCTTCAGGCACTTGTCGCATAGCAACAACAAACTATGCAGAGAAAGAGCTATGGGTCAGAAAGTTACACTGTTGTCATTTACAAAGGAATGGGACTCTATGAATGGCATGAAACTGGCAGCACCCTTGAGACACAGCCATCCTCTTTTCCAGAGGACGTGCAGCAGACAAACAACCGTGGTGCCGTGACAGTGATTGGGCACAGAGAACCCAAGGACACTGAGTCAGAGTGGAGAAAGGAGGGTGAGTAACTTGGTCCTGGCCTGCGTCACTACATAATTAAGCAGGGGATTAGAGGTGGCCAACAGGAAATGTAACTCTGTTTTACATTTTAGTCATTAACATACATTTCTATCCAGAGCAACATACAGCAGTGAGTGCATACTTTTTTGTAATGGTCCCTCATGGGAATCAAACCCACAACCCTCTACTAAACTGAGCTACACGGGACTTCTTCAATGGCTATCATTTTTCCAGAGGAAAAAGACTCATACCCCCAGCTTAGGCTACACCAATACAATGCTTTTGTATCAATGTCATTCAATCAATTTGACCAAAGCCTGTGTGGTGTGTTAAGAACGAACGTAGGCTAGTTATAGCTTTTAGTATAAAGTAAATGAAGACAATTAAGAACTCACACTCTTCTCTGGTATGACCATTGTTTGAGTGCAGCGTCTGGTGGTCTCCCCCAGAGGACTGGCTCTGGCTGCAGTGATGAAGGCCCCTCCTCCCTTTGGTTCCCCATAGGCCCTCGAGGCCCGGTCTGTCCTCCAGGAAGTCCAGCTCCTGGGCTGAGTGGCGCTCCAGCATGCCTGTGGCATAGTCCGGCAGGCCCCCCATTCCTGTTCCCTGGTTACAGCGTGGGGTGTAGCGGGGAACCTGGGCGTCTGACTGGGGCAGCAGTTTATGGTCTCCATTTTGGCTGTAGCAGATGAGCTGGTGCTTGCCCCCTCGCCGGCTCAAACCTCCATCTAAGCTGACGGAGTCTTTGTTCTGGGCGTACTGCACAATGCGGCTGATCTTCTGGCTCAGGGCCAGTTTCATGCCCTCATAGGCACTGCGGGAGACCTTGGAGCGAGACAGCTTCTGGTTGGCAATGAGGTGGTACTTCTCAAAACATTCCCGGTGGCCCCGTAGGGATTTGGAGTGCAGGAGGGTGGCATGGGACACACCTGCAGCAAGCAGAGACAGAAAGATACAGGACAATCAGAGAAGGCGATCACATGCTCACTGCAATGCTGTATGTATTTCAAACGTGAAACGGAACTGTATTGTTGGCTTTGCTTCTTTCCAAGTGAAGCAACTGAAGATTTGAAAGACTTCCTGCTTCAGAAGCTTTTCTTTAAGAACATAATACTACAGCCAAACGGTATTACAGTAGTGACCTATTGCACTGACGTAAATTCAAAAGACAGATTGAAGTATTCTGATGTTCATGGGAAAGCTGCTTATATTGGGCTTAGTTTTTGAACCTGGGAAAGAGTAGGACTAGGCGATTGATGTGCAATACATATTAGGAACTTTACTCCTACTCTGACCCAGTCAAGTATCAACAAACCTCCTCAAACCCTAACCTCTTCACTAATCAAATATGACCATCAGAGACTTTTTCCTTCCATTGTTTAGTCAAGTGTCAATACTAAGTCAATCATCACTCCTCAATGCTCCTGTCCCATAGACAGACGACTATGCTATACTACAGACATGGTTTAAAGTTTTAGCCAGGTAACTTTGGTCAAAAGAGTTCAACTTGAGATAACCAGTACCTTGACAGCAGCTCAACTTTTAGCCAGGTACATTTAACTGAATATTAACTGGATCAAGCAAATAATATGATTTCATGGGGGCCTATGGCAGGGCTGATAGATGACATGGGGAAGGATGAGGATTGAGAAGGGTTAAGCTTGACTATTGCAGGATTGATAAGAGAGGTGAATTAATCATATAAAGAAGACTCTCCTATCTACAGACAAAGCTGGCAGGCCTGTGCTGCCTCATCCTAATGACTAGCCATTTTCTACTATTTCATTTATATTGCTTTTCAAAAAGCATTACTGCATTTAATATTCACATTTTTTTTTTGATTGTTCATAGTATCAAGAACCATTTTTGCAAAGATAAATGCTCTGACCTTCCTTTTTAAGAGCATTACTTTATCTGAAGAATCTAATTTAATTTCTATTAAACAGAAGTGTAGTGTGAGAGCTCTAGAGTATGAGGGTGAGTGTCTTAACAGAGCCTCCAGCTTCCTCAAAGTGGTTCACCAATTTACAGTGCTCCCAATGTACTTGGATATGCACTTAAATATTTTGCTGTGCATCTGGAATTTCTCTTAAGGAGTCTAGCTTAAATGAATCTAGTAGGATCAAATGTGAACAGTTGGGGTGAAATCGACTGAAAAAAATAAATATATCCGCAAGCGGAAATGGCGGGGTCCTTTCCTCCCATTCAGTCCCCATAGACTCCCCATTCAGTCCCCATAGACTCCCCATTCAGTCCCCATAGACTCCCCATTCAGTCCCCATAGACTCCCCATTCAGTACCCATAGACTCCCCATTCAGTCCCCATAGACTCCCCATTCAGTACCCATAGACTCCCCATTCAGTACCCATAGACTCCCCATTTTACATGTTACAGTTCGTCCATCGCAACATAAACATAAACTTTACTTCTGGCTTACTATATGTAGCTACTGAATTTTGTAGCGAGTGAAGTTTAAGTTCATCCTCAACTAATCCTAATTTGTTTGATACCTGGTCTCCTGTCTGGCAGACAGCGTCTCTAACCACTACGCGATTGAACAATGGTAGTCGGTCAGTCAGATTTGCTCTTCTTTGCCGGCTCCGGTTACGCGGTCCGGCAAAAACTACCAGCGGGACCGGTGGGTTAATAAACAAGGCTTACAGCAGAAGAATAGTGTTGTTTCTTTTCTCAGAATGTAGAATGAGCACAAGTCTTTTCCTTTAGGCGTCTAGACAAAATAGGTTGAAATTGACAAACAAAAGCAAAATAATAACTTGAAAGAACGTTACCTATTGCCAGGATTTAGTAACATAGTTAACTTACTATTGAAACAAGTGTCACAGACTACACAACTGAACGCTTACAACAGCAGCGGACAGGAGCTCGTAAATGCAATGTCTGGACAGGACATTCCTGTCTAACACATGAACTCAGAATTCTAATACAATGGTGAAGACAGACCAAACACGGCGCTGTCGGCACCACACTAGAGGTTTGCATGGAGGATGTGTGTTTCACAGTAGGAAGGGCCTGCTTAGTTGATTCTCTTTAGTCGCTGTCTGAGTTGCTCTCCTAACTACTGATGCTGGGTTGGTTTTAAGGGCAGTGACACAAGTGCAGTTAATGACAACAGGTGTAATCAATTGTTCTCTGCCTGTAGTGCTGACCAGCCCGACTGGGTTTGTCATCCGCAGGGTCCCAATGTCCACCAAACGCTCACGTTCAGTGGCAATCTCGCAATGACCAAACTATTCAATACAGCCATGTTTTCATACTGAAACGATGTGTATGGTACGATGTGTACATTACGCTGTCGTTTAATACAGAATGTACTTCCTACAATGGATATAGTTTAAATATTAAATACAACTAACAGCTAACATTAGCTGATACCGATTGCAAGAAATTACCTGGATGAGTTACCTGCACAAGCTTTTTGCAGATTTGGAAAATGAAGCAATCAAAACACAAAAATTGCATACTAGCCATAGACAATAATGTTATTAATTTGTTATCTAGGACGAGGGGTCCCTTTGGCACCAGTCCATTCTGTCTAGAAGAGTAACACAGAAGTAGCATGCTAGCTAGGCTAACTAACTTGCTGTTGGTTGCTGGGCAGATGGCCAAGTTCACTACCCTGTTGTTTGCTACTATTAACAACATGAGAATTTGATGACAGCGCTGCTTTCTTGAAGTGTATGTTTGAAGCTTTAGCTTAGTAAAATGTGTGTTCATGGGTTACTTAGAAAGTGAAGTTAGTGTTTGTACATACTTTAGGTCTGTCTACTGTCTTTCTCCTTCGGGCCTATTTCAATCACACAGACAGACAAGCTGGAACCCAAAGCTGAGGGATTAGCCACGTCAACACGGGCAAGGGTGGTAAGACGGACGCTCTAGTTTGATGAGTTAACATCAAAACACAAGTCCAGGAAAGACAGGAGAGGAAGAATGCATACACACCTGCCAAATAACTAGTCTAACGTACCAGGCTTACAAACTAACAAAAAATGAAGACAAAGGGGCTCTGTCCATTTCAGGTCATTAGAAAACATAAGCCCCAGCTTTTTAGATGAATGATGAAAACATTTAAAAAGCTCAATCTAATCGTGTCACAGCGACACACACATTTCCTGCTCTTTTACATTCATATCACAGCCAACAACAGGAAGACACATAACTGAAACCATATACCAGACAAAAGTTAAGCGGAGGCTAAAACCTTCAGCAAACCCAATTTGTACACATGCAAACTGAAAAGCATCAAGAGAAAACAGAAAAAAAAAATACAGAAAAGCACTGAATTGTAAGCTCATCATCAGCTGATACGCTTGCCATCCACTTCCATACAAGCACATTGTTTATACAAACAAGCTAAATTAGACACATACCAGGATCACACACACTATGAATATTGTTTTACTATATGTGAGGACCAGAAGTCCCCATAAAGATAAAAAACAGAATATTAGGTCCCAACAAGTCTTTTTAGCTGGTTTCCAAGGCTACTTCTGGACAAGGTTCAGGGTGAAAATCACAACTGGGGTTAGTGTTGAAATTAGAGTTAGTTTTAGGCATTAAGGGTAAGTATTAGTCATAAAAATTAGATTAGGAAGATTAAAGTTCGAATTTCAGGAAAGGAACAATAGGGAATCATTTTGGTGTACCCCAAAGGACAGAAGAAAAAAAAATAAAGTGTTGACCATGAGCACTGAGACAGACAGCACTGTGGTGGATTAGTCTTAACGAGAAAGATGTGAGGCTAGAAATGTGAAAATGGTGAAGGCTTGCGGAGCTGGCCTGTGACAGTATTTTGTTTCACCAAATAACACACAGGCCCAGTGGTCAAATAACAGGCCCAAAACCAGAGCAGTGCCCCATCAGTCAAACAGAGTACAACCGAGCCGAGCCCTCAGCCTACAGCTAAGCAGCTTAACGGCTATGGTTAGCAATACTCTCTGACACAAACAGGAACAAACACATATGTGACTCAGTGTCTTTGGCAGAAGAATTCCACAAAGCAAGGACTTTCAGGCAGTATCACTCGAGGCAACAGACTAGTGTGAGCACAGAACGCTGGCCTGTGAGCCCAAAAAGACATGTTATTATTGTGAGCAATATATCAAGTTAACAAGTATCCAACCGTTGCGCCTGAAATTGGAATAAACAGCTGTTTTTTCATAACATGGGTTTTAGATTTCTTGCTCAAGTCAATCATGTTAAGCAACTACCATCAGCTATGGACATCATGTCATTCCTCTGGAGTCCAACACTGGCAGAATAATAAGGCCTACCTGTGTGTAACAGAGGTTTCAGAATTGAAAGGAAATAATGCACTTGGCACTGAATGTTATACTTATGGAGGTCACCTTTGTTGCCAGCTGGGTAAGTCTTGCTTCCACACAAATATTGTGTTCCCCAGAATGTTACATATTTCTTTAACCGTTAATACTGAAGGCAGAGTGGTATTCTACAGACAGAGAGTATGAAAAAAATTAATTAAATCTTAAAGCCTTTCAACTATCAAGCCAAAACATCTGTTTTAGTCAAGCCAAAACTGTCAATGCTGATCCTTACTGAAGATATTCAACTTTTGGTTCTAAACAACAGGTATGAGTACCAAAGCTCCCAAATCTTACTGCCAAAATTCTTTAAAAAGTGTGGGTCCAAATTTCAGTTCCAAGGGGGACAAATATCAAAAAATTATTCACAAACAGCGTGTGCTTCATGTTAACCCATTTGGTATGGCTATCTAGGTGCACATGCTGAAGACTGTTACCAGTCAGCAGTCTAAAGTTTGGTTGCATTTTGTTAACCCTACCAACAAATAAGCTAAACCCAACCAATGGCTGCACAAGCATTGTGCTGCTCATTGGCTGAACTCCTCACCTCCAGCTGCAACAAGCTCTTAGTCATAAAAATTAGATTAGGAAGATTAAAGTTCGAATTTCAGGAAAGGAACAATAGGGAATCATATTGTTGTACCCCCAAGGACAGAAGAAAAAAAAAGTGTTGCCCATGAGCACTGAGACAGACAGCACTGTGGTGGATTAGTCTTAACGAGAAAGCTGTGAGGCTAGAAATGTGAAAATGCTGGAGGCTTGCGGAGCTGGCCTGTGACAGTATTTTGTTTCACCAAATAACACACAGGCCCAATGGTCAAAACACAGGTCCAAAACCAGAGCAGTGCCCCATCAGTCAAACAGAGTACAACCAAGCCGAGCCTACAGCAAATGCAACCAAACTTCAGACTGCTGACTGGTAACAGTCTTCAGCACGTGCACCTAGATAGTCAAACCAAATGGGTTAACATGAAGCACACGCTGTTTGTGAATAATTTATACCGTTATTTGTCCCCCTTGGAACTGAAATTTACCAACAAATAAGCTAAACCCAACCAATGGCTGCACAAGCAATTGGTGTCATTGTGCTGCTCATTGGCTGAACTCCTCACCTCCAGCTGCAACAAGCTCCTGATTATGTTGAGGATTTTAGGCTGTGGCAACCTGATAGCTCCGTATAGGCTAACTGAACAGGGGTGTTTAAGACAAAGAAACATGCTGACATTCCTGTAAATTTGTTTTTAACTGTGTTAGATGAAGTTGTCCGACCCTGATAACCTCAAAGCACACATCCCTGTTCCTGACTCCTTTCAGCCTCAGGCTGAGCTGCCAATGTCCACCAGCATTATGCACACACCTGCCTGAATTAGCCAGTAAGACAGCTAAGAAATTCCTGCTGGGACAAGCATAGGTTTAATGACTTAGACTACCAACCAATCATCTCCCACAACACTTTCCCTAAAGTGTCTTGTGCATCCAAGCACCTATCGCTAAGCCGTAATGTTGATGCGGGACAGCAGAGCGTTGTCGATAGACACCGCACTAACCCGGGCATAACACGGCAGTTCTTGCTTAGTTAAATTATGTATTCGGGCAGGTCAATCCAGAAAGAGCTAGATAGCATATGGTGCAAATTATTCATGGATAAGCCTAAATATTTTACTGCATTCCCAAAACAGGTCTATTAACCCAAATGATAATAGCCTTGTGTCCCAAACTAAAATTAGCACTGAAAACCACAGATTACATTTGACCATCCCAAAATAAATACCCCAAAATGCCAGAACAATGGTGTTTGGAAGAGACGCTATGGGCGTCCATACAGCAATGTCAGCATGTTTCTTTGTCTTAAACACCCCTGTTCAGTTAGCCTATACGGAGCTATCGGGTTGCCACAGCCTAAAAGCCTCAACATAATCAGGAGCTTGTTGCAGCTGGAGGTGAGGAGTTCAGCCAGTGAGCAGCACAATGACACCAAACAGCTCGCACATAGCGGCAGCATGGGCTCCATCATTCCACTGCATTGTGTCTGACTTGAGCTGCTGAGCCCCTCTTTTCTCTTCTCTGGAACGTTCCCCAGTCTACCTCCACTCTTCTCCTCTCCCCATCATAACCGTGTGTGTGTGTGTGTGTGTGTGTGTGTGTGTGTGTGTGTGTGTGTGTAATATCACTAGCACCAGTAAAGATTCCCTCCCGGTTATGTAACGGGTGGAAGAGGAATTCTGTGGTTCGCCAGGCACTGAAGCCTCTTCAGCTGAACCACGCTCTGCTTTCTAGAGTCAGAGGTCACACCTGTGTGATGGCCAGCGGTGGCAGGCAGGACAACCCGCCAGTCCCACAAGACGGCCCCGAGTGTGCTCTCAACAGACTGAAGACTGTCAGCTCCAGGGCAAAACAAACGCTGGTGGAAAACCAGGTTTAAATCTTTATATTGTATGTGCTCAGCTTTCCAAAACACCTCTCTGGTCCATTCACAGAGAGGAGGGCTCAAGTGGTGGATGACAATTGTACAAAAGCACACTGTTAAAAAAAAATCTAAAGATAACTCAAATGTCCCTAAATTCATGAAGGCAGAACATCAGTGGACAAAGACCACCAATCATAGAGCCAATCTACATTATGACCCATTTTCCGAGACATATTGAAGAAGACTCAAGACGTTACATCATTTTGTAAACTTCCAGATATTGATAGCGTAGCATGTGTCACATTTTTAATGGAGACCCAGGGAGAACTGCAAGTGTGAAGACAATTGTGTCAGAACTATATCAAGTTTCTGTGCAGTGCGCAAGCATATCGCTCGATTTTCCCTCCGTTGACACCCAAAATCCTGCATAGTATGACTTTATTTCTAGAAATATTGTTGATTTTTATAGTCACAAATACCAACTCGACAGAGATAGTATTAGATAGGCCAAGGTGGTTTAGGTCAGGAAGGATAATACTGTGAGGGTCTAAAGTAACTATGAGGAGACTACGTGAATGCAAACTGATAAGACGGACCAACAAGAACGTTTGCTAAAGCCAGAATCTATCCTAAAACGTAGCTGAATGGAACGGGCGTGGGGATAATGTTATATATTCATGTTTCTTAGTTCTGATTCTAATCCATCATACATATAGCTAGCTAGAGCAACATACACACAGTTTCCATTAAAAATCATAAAACCCCACATATTTCAACCATCATAGAGCTAGCTAGCTATAGTACCTAGAATCCCTCTAACATTACAGGCTAGCTAGCTATTAACCGGTAAATGTTGATCCTTGCTTCCTAATGGATGATCTCCATTAAACCTTGCAGCAAAACTGTAAAAGCAGCTCCTACACCATTCATTTCTTCCATAGGGGATATTTAAATGCCCTTCAAATAAAGTCTTTGTCATGTTGGTTTACACCACTTAGACGTTGTGATAACTGTAACTACCTATAGGACAAGTTGACTTTAATCAGTATTGGCGACATTTGGGTTAGAGTTAATTGAAGCAACAAACTTCACCTTGCCATGACTAAATTTACACGGTTATCAAAATGCTGAGCCAGGGTAAGCCTTAACGAAACACGGACATTAATTGAAATGATTATAAAATTCCTTATGGGATAAAAGTAAAAAAAGAATTATCATCACATTCTGCCAGGGCATTAGGACACGCCGACTAGTTTACTAAATTAAATGGCCCTTCAAAAGCACAAAGGGTAGACTCTGGAAAATAAACAGTAACACTGAAGTTTCATTGTAAGCATATTGTTGATACCCTGTGCCTTTAAGCAACCAACCACCATGAATCATTGCTACACAGCTGGTGCTAGAGAAAAACAGGTGGGGGGGGGCACAAACAGTAGCTACTCTATGGCTGCAGCATCAGTATTAATAGCCACTACTGCAAGAAGGAAACTAGTCAGTAAGGGCAAATTCAGATTTGGTTTTCATCCTATCCGGAGGCAATTTGGGACCTGAGACACCAGGAAAGGGCAATTGACTAACAGGTAGAAACAACAGTGTCTAACAGGTAGAAACAACATAAGTGTTTTGGTCCTCCAGGATCAGTCACTACTATTACTGCTGCAGCTACTGACAAAGCCACAAGGACACAGACAGCTGTACTGTACATCCTAAACAGGACCTAAGAGACCAAACAAAAAACAAGGACACTCAGATGACAGAACAAAGGGTGTTCTTCCTATTGTTTCTTACACAAAACACACCTCTGCTACTCCTAATGGACCTGCACAGTTGACTGTCAGGTTTGGTCAATCAATAGTTAGCACAAAAACACAGTTTCTAAATGGAGGTGATATGGTATCACTGGACCCTCAGCTGATGACTGAAACGTGAACCCTTTCAACAAGGATTACCTGAAAATGTGGACGTTTTTTGGAAAAGTACTGACATTTTTGCAATCCTAGTTGTGTGGCTCCTGTTATATATAAGAGAAGTGTGTCATGATGACAAATATTTAGCTGTGCTAATTTATTTATGAGGTACAGTCAAAGAGAGAGCAAGAGACAAAGGATGACAGGCCGAGGGGGCAAAGAGAGGCAGAAACACTTCTACATGGTCCACTAAGAGGAGTGTGGACAGAGAGTAGTCCTTTGTTCCCTCCCTGTCTGCCTTAATGCAGTCAGGCAGAATGACATGGGCTGTGTGCTTTCATCTAGATGGTTAGTGAACATGTACCCTAGCCTCCTCAGGGATATAAGAAATTCCTGGAAACACTGGTAGTCAAGTTCTTTCATTCCAGACTAAATGCCAATACTGAAGTAATAAAGAAAAACAGACAATATACACAATATGAACAAAACAGGGGGGACATGAGGAAAGACAGAGCAAGAGATTTAACCACAGGGCATGCTCACACAACACTCACGTGCCACCCAGGCTACCTCTTACATAACAGCTGCAACAAGGCCAATGGCCACACAGGCTCTGTAAAATCACAGTAACAACTGCCCACAAAGGCTCATCCAGACACAGTGGAGTAACAATGGTACCACTTTGTGACAGACCGGGGCATCTGCACAATACTCAACACCTATACTGCTTTCTGGGAAACATACAATAAATCCTTGCTGTTGAATCATCAACACAAGTCAACTAGGGAAAACAGGGTACACTCCAGTCCGTAAATATTCTCCCGGTTCAGGGATTCCCTAAGTGCTCCGTTCAAGCACAGCACATACGTCAATGAAAAATATGAATTTCTTGTCAGAATAATAACATGTACTGATTCAGTGATGTAGTCTATTCAGGTATCATCTCATGCTTCTTCAACAGGATGTCTCTCCCCTTTCATGTGGAGATGAATGCAAAACTCTTCCTCACAATGGCTCGGTTCAGCTTTTGTCTGACGTCACAGACGAACAGAGAGCCACACAGCACATCAGATCCCCCTGGGACTGAGCCTACTTTAAATAGGCCGATGGTTAATTAAAAGCGGGAAAAATTAACTTCAGAACATATTTTGGCCCCTGGTATTGCCAAGGAGGAGAGTGAGCAGCAGTGGTCTGCTGTGTTTCACTTAAAGAGTTGGGATGTGAATAAATTAACGGATGGATGCACAGCTCACATCTTATGGGCCCTTCAGACCAATTGTCTGTCCACTGCAACATGAGGATATTACATAATGTCCCTGGTGAAGACTTTAGCGGTAGACCACCAAAATACATCCTCAAATCACGCACGTCATCAAGCTGTCAATCTGGAAAACATGATTTGACAAGGGCTTTCACCGGGAGACAGGGAACAGATTCACTGACACAGGTGGTGGGAGGGAGGTGATTCAAGCTATTACACCAACATTTGAGCCAGCCTGGCCCACAGTTTACAAACCAACATGTGGTCAACTTGCCATGCAGACATTTCTCTATAATCCAAGGCTTTGCTGGAAACGTACTCTGGCAAAGCCTTAAGCCTTGTTCACATTCCAACTGTCCAGTCTGTTTCATTGTGCAGGAAGTTGGGACAATCCACAACGCAGTGGCATCTCAGCGATCCCTGGGGGGGCGCATCCTTACAATGTTTCTAAACATTAAGTCACCTTTAGTCGGACCAGAATCCATCGATATAACAGCAAGTAATCAAACCGTAGTGCAACATGAAATTGTTGCTGCTGGAGTAAAACGTGCAGTCATTGTGCAACAATGTTAAATTCAACAGTGTGCTCAAATACTTTGTGGCAGACTATAGAAACGGAAGAAATCATCTTAAGAATTCCTAACATGCCACTGAAACCAGCATTTCTCTCCTGTTCTATTGGTTTTCATATTAACTTCATACTGTCCAAAAGACAAAATCCTAGTGATATCAGCAGTGCATTAGGGATGTGCATAGGAGATGATTTCATCATCCGAATAGTATGTGTTATTGCTCAAATAGTATTCGGTTAACCAAAATACATGTTTTTAAAAACTACCGATACCACATGGGCGGTACAACATAACGCATAAAGGAGTGGGTGTCTTTCTCTAACATCGGTTCAATGGCCATTCATGTGAGAAAAGAGTGAACCCACAGCTGGAGGAAGCACTGGTAGTAGACTCGCAAAATTTGGCTACAGAACTAGAAGCCAAAATGTATTAACACACAACATTGGGTTTATTGGATGGAGAAATCTAGAGCTGCTAGTTAGCAAAGCTAGCCAGCTATATGCTATTTGCTTAACTCACCATTTTCCGCACTCTCAACCGCCTTTAGATTCCACAGCCTAACATTACGTAGCGTTTTGTGACCAAATAATTTTTTCGTAGGTAATATTAATTCCGTAAATATATTCCACCTTCCCTTGAATGAGTTAACTTTCATCCACTTCCTAACGGTAGGCTATGCGGTATGTACTGCGTCATTCTGACTGACTGGGTCACCACACCACTACCGCTTTGATCGACGAACGTAAACAACAAACACGTGAAAGAGCACGTCATAAAAACGACTCAGAAACGTCCTAGATTTTTTTTTTTTAAATGTCATGGTATACCATCAGATTTGAGATTGGAATTTCAATAGTAGTTGGAAAAATCATGTTCATGTCTATTTATTTCAACCAAAAAAATACATAAATGTAAAAACCATGTGGGGCGCAAAAATGAACACACGAATGAATACACACACAAGTACTCAAATACTAAATTTTGGAAATTTGAATATCCGCGTCCATCCCTAAGGCGCATCGAAATTTTTAGATTTACACCTACTACATACATGGAAACTCCTAAAATATGTACATTGTTAAAAATTGGGTTAACTGGAGCATGACCTTTTTGAGTCTGATACACCAACCCTTCATACAGTGCACCAAAGAGTTCAAAAGAACTACATGAATTAGCTCAATATTAAAATGAACAATAAGAAAGTGATGTTTCTGGTTTACATGTAAACCACCAAGAAGCAACTACAAGACAGGTTTTTCAGTTGAACACGCAACTTGGGACATGATGCCAAATCTTGATGGATTAGTTGTTGGCCCTAGTGGTGTTATTTCTTTGCGTTTCCTTGTTGTTCTGGGGTTACTCATAGTTGGGTAATGTTGGAGGACAAGTGTCAACATGTTTGATGTGTTAGCAGATACACATGCAACTTTCATATTATATACAATTATAATACTAAAGTGTATCGACTCTATGTAAAGGGCACAGGAACATGTAACAGATAGACCCCCGGGGGTTTGAGCCCCTGCCCGTCGCCTCTCCGACTCAACAAGTGCCCTGTCTGCCCATCGGCGTCCACTTTCTACTTTCTATCTACATGACAAGCGTCATACATCCAGACCGGCATGCACTGTGCGTCACACGGGCAGACGAGTATGCCTTGTCCGTCAGCGTAATGTGCATCGTGGAAGCTGACAGTCATGAGGAAGCTGACTAGCGCATTGCGCCCAACGTCAGTTCCACTGCCTGCATATATCCAAGGAGCCCTTTTGTGTAGTGATGGCAAACGAGGCTTCATTAGCGTTATTTTAGCAGCAGGATATTATGCTGGCAGCATTCAGAGTGTCTTTTTCAAAATAAAAGCCACCATTGAAATTTACAAAGCAATATAGTTAACAATCAATATCCTGCTGCTAGAAGAATGGCAATGAAGCCTTGAATGGCCATCACTACTTTTGTGTCATTTTGGCCCACGCCCCTGGAAAGTTCTGTGCACTGCCATGAAAAAGCACATTCCCACCTCAAGACCACTTTGTTTGCTCATCATTACCACAGGTTAAACAAGCACCCTGCCTTCTCTCTCACCTTCAATGCTCAGATCAAAACAGACATGACAGAAGGACATGGTGCCTGTGTCTGTCTCCAGCTTGCAGACACTGCAGATGTTGTCATCATTTAGGTCGATGTTGACAAACTGCTCCTCTTCGTCCATACTGCCTGACAGGGAGAAACAAAGTGATGAAAGCACATGACAGGACATGTGACTGACAATAGGGCTTATACAACATCCAGAAATCATTTTGACATCTAAGAGTAAGAGTGCTCCCCCTTCAAAAATCTCTCCTCATTGAACTTTCCAACAAAGATCTTGACACTTTCTGCTGTTAACTGCTTTAGACTGCATTTCTGATTAAATAAAGATACTAAGAAAATGTAGAATCTAGGGATCCACCTTGAAAAATAAATAAAATAGCTAAACATGTGTAACTGCTATGGGAGTAATCACATATCAGTAGTACAATACTGATATGTGATTACTCCCAAAGCAGTTACACAGTGAATAAATGAATAAGCCGCCAAGTATTCTCGATTCAACATGTGTCTGCTAAAATATCTGTGACCTGTTGCAGATAGTGCTAAAAAAAAACCCTGGCAAAACCTATTTTAATCCAAGTGGTCTCAAGAACGTTCGTCGGTATTTTAGGTGCCGCACATCTAGAATTTCCTCGAATATTTTGCAGGAAACAGACATTTCAAAGTAGAAGCAGATGACAGTTGACTAAGGCTTCGATAATGTACCATTCAGGAACGTGACAGCCAGGCATCCTTTTATTACACAGGTTCCTAAATATCTCATATTTAGACATTACAAAATAAGAGGGTAAAAGGATATATGCCCAAGACAACAGTTATCGAGCTTCTCGCTAAAAAGAGGCGTATTCAAAACAGTGAAGATTTTGGACGAGACTATAATACAGGCTCAGTCATAGAGACGCATGTTCCGTATCTCAGGCGTAAATATTTCGTTTATTGATCGCAACAAGGTCCAGCAGTGAACGTTTACACCTGATGATGCCCAGTCAGGGAGTGCACAGACATCCTGAAAACAACGGATGATATTCCATAACTGTAATTATACTGTAGTTAGCTAACGTTTGTTATTGAGAAGGGATACCCACAACACAGTTACATCTTCACAAAAACATGACATTTGTCAGAAAAACTGTAAACATCTGAAGTTACATGACTATATACTGTAGCTAGTTACCGATATATGAACATACAATGTTGAAAACTACCATCTAGTAGCTATTATCCCTTGCATCCGCCACAAATGTGTGGCTAGTTTACTACATACGATTGAAATTAGCAGGCTGCTAGGAAAAGCTATACAAGTTGCTGCTAGCAAGGCGCGCTAGCCAAGCAAATAGCTAGCTAAGTCGTGACCCGTTATCTCGTCAAGTTGTAAAATGTCCAACAATAGCACAGACATATCTGTTAGCTTCACTATAAAACAGCGTAATGTGATATGTCTAACATACATCTACCTTGTAGCTAGCTAATCCTTTGTCAAATCTTCCAGAAATTCGCGGGTGTTGAATTCCCCTTCACCTTGGTCCTCGAGCGCCAGTAGGGCAGCGAAGTTCTATTGATGGTAGCTACTAGCTCCAGGACCAGAGCACATTACCAGAGATATTGGATATAGAGGTGAGATACTAATGTCTCGGCCCTGAAAATGGGATTAGTTGTCCAGAGCAGAAAGAATCCAATAGTCCAATGACGACTCAGCAAAGCTTGTTCTATGAACGAATATTGCAATAGAGGTGTTGACATCAACCTCCTGTAACTGGGAGTGAAAAGTTAGCCTCGCAAATATGCCTAGACCATCTCCAATTTCAACAGGGACAAACTCCGATAACAATAAGTATCAGGGATATCACATGCATCACAACTTAAGCATTACTTCTATTAGATCAAATAAGCTTCACCTATTAATATACCAATGCATTATTACCTGGATTCAATTCGATTATTAAAAAAAAATCACCCGCTAAACCGTTTGCTTTATGTGGACAGAATCTCGAGGGAGTAATCCTCTCGCTGGACTGTTCCTCTCTGACGTTGCTTTGAGTGGAGTGGAAACTCCCACCTTATCGGAATAAACCACTCGTAAATAGGAGGGTGAGTTATTATGCCAGGAAAGCGTTCTGTTAAAATATAATACATTATTACACACATCTAAAAGAAAATGAATTGTATAATAAGCAATAAGACATAAGAGACCGTGCTGTATCGTGAATACAGGTAAAGGTAAATAGCATGTCGCGTCGGTCCAGTCTACCCATTTACCAATACCTGTGACTATACTGCACTCTCTCGCGTGCCTTTTCTTTTATAAAATGTTACCAGTTTTAAGAACAGGGTCATATACTCGAACCTGTCGTTTGTTTTTTTATATTTATATGTAAAATAACTGGTTGAATGTTTTATCACGAGTTTTGGCACATGAAGGCTTGCAATCGTTGGTGTTATTTAGCCATCTTGCTAACTCGGTCACGTCAATAAAGGAAGTGAAACAATGACAGATTTTTTGTTTGTTTTAGGTTTCGTGTTGGCACTTTGATGTATACATGATGATGATAATAATAATGTTTAGGGCCAGAAAGTAAGTGTGCGCGGTTGGTTGCCAACTACAGTTAAGCTAGATCGCATATCAAAGATGAAACTACTCTTCCGAATTCGGACAGACTTTGAAACGAAGAGAAATATGTGCGAGTGGATGAACGCACGCAGTTAATCGGACAGCGACATGAAGTCTTGAGGCGCAGTGATTATTTTTGATGGCCAATACAAAACAATCGAACGCTGCTCAGCATCCATGGTCGGAAGAGCCAGTTACATTAATTTACTTGTTAAATAGGATCATCATTATTCGAGCACAAAATTACTTTAATGAAAATATTTCGTAATGTTAATTTAAACTTGCATATGGTAAACATCTTCAAAATAGTACAACATTGGTGGAGTTGGTTAAAAAAAAATCTAACTAAAATATAAACAAGACCATCCAACAGCTATGTTGTTGCTTCACGAAAGTCACATGTGGGGGAATTCCGTTTGCGGACTGTTTGTATGGTGGTTGTCAACTTCCTTTCAGACGACGACACCTGTTGGAATGTATTATTTGGGGTAATTCCAGTTTCATTTGAACTTGCCTTAAAACAGAACAAATTGACGACTTTCGAATTAAAGTGATTTAATAAAATTAATGTTAATCCTAGTCTTTAATGTTTGTGTGCTCAGCCATGTATCCTAGCAATTATATTCTGATGAGTTTACAGGTGAAACAGATCTAAAAAGACAGGACTTAGAGACTGGGGGACCTGTAGGCACAACCAGGGGCAAATTTGGTGATTTGGAGGTCTTAGGCAGATGCCCTTTCGAGGCCCCCTATCCTTGGCATACCAGTTGTACGCTGGGCGGTACACAGACCTTTCGAGGAGCATGGGCCAAAATTACAGAATAGGGCTCCGCGGATATGTGGAGGCAGCGGAACAGAAATTGGGCACCATGCACCTGTCTGGTTCCTCATGACTGTCAGCTACCGTAATGCGCATTAAGCAGATGGACGAAGCAGGCCCTTCTGCTCAAATGATATCTGTCGAACAGATGGACAATGCATGCCCGTCTGAGTGAATGATGCATGTCACGCAGATAGAATGCGGGCACCAATAACCGATGGGCAAAATAGGTCTATATGTGCATGTGCCTGGTTGTAGGTTGTTATAATATGGCCCTGACATAGCATTAGGATACATGTTGTAGTTAGATTTACATATTATAACATGTCCCCAGCATTGCATTAGGATACATGTTGTAGTTGGATTTACATATTTTAACATGTCCCCAACATTGCATTAGGATACACGTTGCAGTTAAATATACAGACAGGTGAC
This sequence comes from Esox masquinongy, assembly GCA_016801175.1. NCBI lineage: Eukaryota > Metazoa > Chordata > Actinopteri > Esociformes > Esocidae > Esox > Esox masquinongy. Next base: position 27,181 of record JACXGI010003960.1, read on the forward strand.
AAATTAAAGGAAAAACCAACATGAAGCCTTCCAAATTAACACACTCCAATTTTACATTTGAGTCATTTAGCAGACATTCTATCCAACGAGAACTACAGTTAGACTTATACCAGCTGGTATAAAATAGAAGACAATTGAAACTCTCCATTGAGGTCAATGTAAAAACAACCAAACAGGAATGTTGCCTACCAGTATGAAATGGTGAGTATACCCTTTTAATTTAACAGTCCAGACTGATTGCTTGTATGCAGCATGGTTGGAGGGTACTCATGCTGAATAGCCCACCTGACCTCATACAAAACAAACATTTGTTTCTCACTCACACAGTTCTCTGATCAGGGGATTCAACGGCATTGACTGCCCACCTTTGAAAATAAGTCTAGTAGCAGCCACAACCGGCCTATGAATGACTAATGGTGAAATGCAACTGTTTGACTGCCATAGTGGTGTATAGCGCAATTAAGTCAGAAATCAATTATTTGTGTTAATTGTTGGACCACAGAATTATCAGTTTTAGATATGTATTTAATTATATACGCTGGTTGGAGCCCAATCTATGCACACTGTTCACATGGTTTATATAGATGTAGCCTGGTCCCTGATCAGTTTGTGCTATCAACACCTTTGGTCAGTTGGCAAGTTGGTAACACACACATGTTGGATTGATTTCCTGCCTGTTGGGCCCTGTCCGGGGCCTCCCCTGGATAGGGCCACAGTGTCACTGGACCCCCCGTCCCAGCCCCAAGGTCTTACGCTGCTATATTATTGTGCCGGGGGAATAGGGTCAGTTCTCCTTCTCCACTATAAATCCTTGTAGATCTAAGGAATGCATTTTCTAAATTTTCCCTGTCTCCAGCCCTGTTTTAAACTTAGGAGGACACGAGGTCTTGCCCCACACCTCCGGAGTACCAGGCTTGAAAGACTTGTTGCTGTCCCTGTCCAAAGTCCTCCTGGTAGTGTTGCAGATCAAGACAATACCTGACGATTTCAGCTACCTGACGATTTTCACTCTGCTGACCCTGGACTCTGGACTCAGCCCACATGCATTTATTAATTATTAAAATTTGTACTCTTATTATATTCACCCAGCACAGCCAGAAGAGGACTTGTCACCCCTCTGAGCCTGGTTCCTCTCTAGGTTTCTTCCTAAATTTCGGCCTTCTTAGGGAGTTTTTCCTAGTCACTGAAATTCAACGCTACTGTTGTTTGCTACTTGGGGTTTAAGGCTGGGTGTTTTGTAAAAGCACTTTGTGACAACTGCTGATGTAAAAAGGGCTTTATAAAATGAATTTGGATATCTGGGACCAGTTAAAAGATTGAATTAGTAAAAATCATTGTTTAACACAGGTTGTTCTCTCACACAGCACTGCATCAAGAAATACTTAAGAAAATACTTAAGCCTCTCTACCACACCCTGCTGTTGTTGATCTCAGTTTTTCCTTGCCATGAAAATATTTATACACCCCATAAGGTAGGAGTGTGGGTCTTGAAAGTGACATAGGTCTTGAAAGTGACATAATGTAGCAGAAACATTTTCCAGTAGAAAAATGCCTCCTTTCATCTTTGTCATGTAAAACAATGTAGCATATGTCAATTAATTGCAGCCTGCTACTGTGCTTTCAGGGCATGTTTTTCTATCCACTGCAGTATAAATTATATCCATTATATAACAACATTATCCAATTCACTTGACATGATACTGATCATGTTTGTGATCACACACTCTTCCATTGGCGTTTTACCCCATGTTTAAGACCAGAAATCTTTCTCTCTGAAATAGTCAAACCACACCAACATCATTGTGAAGAAGACACAACAGCGTCTCTTCAATCTCAGGCAGCTGAATGAATTTTGCATGTCCTAGAGGAGCCTCACAAAGTTCTGCAGATATACTTTTGAGAGCTAACCCGGACTGAAACCCCTGCTGGTACGGCAACTGCACCATTCTAAGTAAGTAAGTTTGTTTTATGTTGGTAGGGTTCACACTCAGAATAGCTGAATTTGTAGAGCTACAGTAGTGAGCAAACCGATGGCGCAAACTTAAACAGTATTACAGCACTACTTTTGGTGTCCCCCTCAATAATTGCTCTTGAGAAAATTTCATGTAATTGTCCCCTCCAAAGTTGATATCAGATTTTCGCCCCTGATATCACTTTTACAGTATATGCCCAACTGCCATTGTGTTCAATGAAGCAAAACTGATTTCAGATTCCCTGGTCTCATTTACCCATACAATATTTTTCAATCCAACAATATTTGAATGTTAGATACAGTTGATTTTTTTAGTGTAGAAAATTAGGAGACTGGAAACTTCAATTTATAATCATTCAGCCTTAAAGCCTATGGTTAAAATTGTCCAAGGTGTTTATTATGTGTCACATTAGGTGTTTCACAGATAGCGGAAGACAAAATACAATGCTTTGAACACAGTCGTTATTCCCCTTGTTTGCCTCAGGTTTCAGTGGATATTGGGCCTGGCAAGGACTGTGGGGTCCCTTAGGTGTAACCCAGGGACGGGTTCTTTGCTGAAATCAATATTGATTTTACAGCCAATAATAGGACTGGATTTTCTAAACAAATGCAGCGCACTTGTCTTCACACAGTGGAAACAGTACACAGAGCATACGTATATCTCTCACAAATACAAGTAACACCTCTGTAAATACAAGTCATGTAATGTTCTCAAGGTTTATATATAAGTCATGTACAATCAGAGCATGCCTCACATACCACTCTGGAGGTTTACGTACATCAGATACCCGTTTTTGAAATACACTGCTCAAAAAAATTAAAGGAACACATGATCATCACAATATAACACCAAAGCATTTAAACTTCAGGGATATCCATCTGTCCAGTTAGGAAGCATAATCGATTGTGAATCAATGTCACCTGTTTTGGTGCAAAAGAAAGTGATAACAGGTGCACTGGAGAGGCAAAAGCAAGACAATCCCTAAAAAGGAATGGTTTTTCAGGTGGTGGCCACAGACAATTGCTCTCTCCTTATCCTTCCTGACTGATTCCTCTCTAGTTTTGCGTTTTGCTTGTGTCCTTGTCACTACTGGTAGCATCAGGCCCATTCACCCATTCAGGTTGCATAGGTAGTCCAACCACTCCAGGATGGCACATCCATACACATTGTCTCAAGGTTTGCTGTGTTTCCCAGTACAGTCTCAAGAGCTTGGGGGAGATACCAGGAGACGGGTATACACGAGGAGACCAGATCCTTTACACGAGGAGACCAGGGCAGGGCTGTAGAAGGGCATCAACCCAGCAGCAGGACCGGTATCTCCTCCTTTGTGTGAGGAGGAACAGGAGGAGCACTGCCAGTGCCCTACAACATAACCTCCAGCGGGCTACTGGTGTGCATGTGTCTGACCAAACAGTCAGAAACAGACTCTATGAGGGTGGCATGAGGGCCCGACATCCTCTAGTGGGACCTGCACTGTGCAGCTCGATTGGCATTTGCCAGACAACACAAAAATTGGCAGGTCCACCATCGGCGCACCATTCTCTTCACAGATGAGAGCAGGTTCACACTGTGCATGTGATAGACGTAAAAGAGTCTGGAGATGCCGTGGTGAACGTTATGCTGACTGCAACATCATCCAGCATGACCGGTTTGGCAGTGGGTCAGTAATGGTCTGGGGAGGCATATACTTGGAGGGGCGCACAGACCTCCATGTGCTAGCCAACGGTACCCTGACTGCTGTTAGGTACCGGGATGAAATCCTCAGACACATTGTCAGACCTTATGCAGGTGAAACCCAGTGGGTCCTGGGTTCCACCTAGTGCAGGACAATGCCCGGCCTCATGTGACCAGAGTGTGTAGGCAGTTCCCGGATGGCGAAGGCATTGATGCCATTGACTGGCCCTTGCGTTCCCCAGACCTGAATCCAATTGAGAACCTCTGGGACGTTATGTATCGGTGCATCCGACACTGCCAAGTAGCACCACAGACTGTCCAGGAGCTCACTGATACCCTAATCCAGGTCTGGGATCCCACAGGACACCATCCGCCATCTCATCAGGAGCATGCCCAGACATTGTCAGGAGTGCATATAGGCACGTGGGGGCCATACACACTACTGAGTCAAATAATGAGTTGTCTTGATGAAATTCACGCAAGTTGGAACAGCCTGTGATTTTAAATGTTTACCTAGATTTTCGGTGAGTTTGAATCCATTGCTCAATCGGTTGGCGATTTCGGTTTCCATTGAAAGTTGTAACATCATTTTGTTTTTAACAAATTACACAATGTACAATAAAGATTTTGAACTTTAATATTTATCGTTCATCAAGACCGAATGTGTGATTTCAGTGTTCCCTGCATAGCGGTTGCTTCCTGTAGTGGTTGATCAGTCTTTCAATGATTGCATAGTTATAAAATCACTTTTTAAAAAACATCAAGAAGGGAGGAGGGTATATTTGCAGACTGCAAGACGGGGGCATTACTTAATATGGGGTACCTGAATATTAAGTTACGCCAATTGATGTTTGCCATTGGTCTGGTGTTTTTAAGTGCAATCGTTTGTGAAGGAAGAATTGCAGGGTCAGTAACGAGATGTCGGTAAGTGCTTCCATATGACAACTTCTAGTTATATATTTAGGGATAGGCAACGTGTTCACTAAGATCACTTATCTACTAAATTCTTTATTTAAATCTGAGGTTCGAATAGCTTGCTAGTGACAGAACAAAGAAAACACGACAACCATTATAGCTACGTTTAAATATAGCTAGCTAAACGACGAGGTAGGCTACTTGTTAGCCAGCTCTAGTCAGTTATGATAACTAGCTAAAGTTGCATGATGACACTAATCCACCTGTCACTATATGCAAGCAGACAAGATCCATTATTTTGTAGCTATTGTTATCATTATTTATAGATGTAAACAAAAGAATAATTTTGTCATGGCCATCTTCAATGTGATTGTCGTGATCTTTCATTTCAGTTGCCAAGATGCGTTGTTGACCTGGGGGATGCTGTTGCCTGGGTAAATGCCAACATAGGCCTCTTCTGAGACCGGGTACAAGTCCTCACCCCTGAATGATGAGGTAATAGAGGGTCCTGTGCAGATGCACAGAGAGGCCTCAACTCTAGAGGAAGAACAGGAAGCTCTCTCCCCATTCATGTTTTTGTTTTATAATTTTGAAGGCACTGAAACATTCATGGACAAAATGGACAACATTTTTTGAGCTTCTCTGTTAATTATTTTTGTTGATGAGCTGGGTTCCACACAACAATTAGCTGGGTTCCACACAACAAAAATGACAAGATCCAGAAAACACAATATAGTTTGATCAGACAAAGAGACAAGAAACATCAATTGTTTAGCAAGAGTAAACAGGAAAGTATTTTGGAAATGTTCACCTGGCCATATAACACGATATGATTAAACAAATGTCTACAGAATCTGGGCAAAGCTGAATACACAGTACATAAAGAAACAATTAATTGTCTAACTGGCAAATCATTTTACTGTGTATTTTTAGGTTATGGTATTGACTTGAAGCTTTTGGACTAAATTAATTGACTTTCAATAATGTTTGTTGTGCTCTTTTGGACCTGTTCTAATAGTAATACATGTTATTAAATCAGCTTTTAGGATAAGATTAAATTAGACCTCAGATAATCAATCCCAAGACACATAACAGTTTTATATTCCTCTAAAACAATGTTTTAAGTCCATAACCACATCATTATTCTAGAATTATAAAATGCACTTGTTCCAGGCACTCCCAGATAAATTAATATTTCAGTAAACAGATATTGACCTGACATCTACATGGTGCAAAGTCAAACTTGCCACCTTTCTGCAACATGCTATATAAAATTCAACACTTCCGTCACCAATTTCAGGTTTCTAGAACATTGCTGTTAAACTGAACAGTGCAAGCCAAAGGAAGAAGAAAATATCACAATAATTTGCATGAAAACTTGTCAGATCTACACAGCAGAATCCTATAGGTCTCTGCAAAGGACCTTCAGAACAGTTTATCTCACACTGAAGTAGTTGCTCACAGGTCCAATGCACAATGTACCTTACACAGCATGTTCACATTTGTGTAACATGTTGAAACTATGGAAAATGCATAAATGGTAATCCTGTATAAACGTATGCAAAAGGGTGTCCTGTTTCATTTTGTAACATGCAGAGCTCAGATCAACTATATTGTAACTGCAATAAGCAGCATTCTCATCCATCAACCTCCTAATGATGACGCTCTATCATATGTAACCAAGCAATGTCTACTAAAACAAAAACTGACCATGGCAGGCATATGAGTATGACAGTGCATGTGTATGTATGCATGTGTATTATAACTGCACTCTGCAGCTTTCTAAACCACCAGTGTCTCATTCTTGACTGTAACCAAAACAATTAAAAATATTTTTAGAGGCACTTCAGTCTTCAAAATAATGTATTTCAATTGTATGTTCTCAAACAATTTGAATCCTGAAATAAATTGAATTAAGTGGTATTTCAGTCTCTGCAAATGGTCTTGGAAAAAAGTACTTTTACATAATTGGTACAAGCATAATCAAACTAGAGCGCTTTTTCAACACGTAGTCAAAGCAAATACACTTTTGTTTTCCATATCTATGCTTGAACTGCTTGAACCTAGTGTTATATCTTGACAAAAGATATCAAATAAAGTCACACGGACTATGAGATACAGTTTGAACATTACTTTTCCTCCATTAGTACACTCAACATAATGAGGTCGTACACATACATGACACCTAGCGTCGAACCGTACGTCAAACCATGATGTCCCCAAGCTGACCAATGGCGAGCATCAGTGGGCGTATCTTTATATTCAGGAACCACCATATTAACTGACCAATGGCAAACATTAGTGGGCGTAACTTAATATTCAGTGGGCGTTATCTAATATTCAGGAACCGCCATATTAAGTAACATCCCTGACTTGCGCTCTGCAAATATACCTTATTGAGAGAAGGTGCCCTCTACATTACTCATTATACTGCCTGAGAGGTCAAATACTTTGCAATTGAATCACCTGCCATTTTAATTTACTCTAGTGGGTAAGACTTCCAACTTTATCTTTCCTGATGACTTGATTAGAAAGGACTCCAACCAGGTCACCAGGAAGGGTCAGCCAATAGAGTCCTACCTAACTGACCGGGTTTTCAGGGAGGATAAAGTGAAAATCTCACCCAGTTAAAATACTAGACTACATTCAGCAGTGTAAAAAGTACAATGTAAAAGTATTCGGCTGGTTTTCAGCTGTGTTCACCACTTTAGGGAAGTTTGTAAGTTTGTAATTAGGTGAGTTCATAATTAACCAGTGGGTGATACAATAAAAATGAAGAGTGAAAAATTATCAGTTTAGGTCACTGGTTAGTTACGAACTACTTCCACCTGGTAATGTAAGTCTTAATTAGGAACTTCCCAATACTGGTGAACACCACCAACACACATCTCTGACTACATTAAAATGAATGATGCACAAGGGCAACCACCCTCGCAGCAGAATGTGCTCCCATCCAGGGACCGACCAGCATTGACACTGCATAGCTTCTGAGGCTAACCAGCAGAGGGATGCAAGGTGCTATGCTGCTGGCAAACAGCACAGATTTATTGTTACTTACATATGATACTTGTCTAGGATAGGATGTGGAATTAACTGAACACCATTACATAAAAAACACAACTCTTCACCTGTATCACAGCTTATATCCCAAGTAAGCTAGCAAGATTCTGTTGTGCATTAGCTCACAAGTGTCCATTACTTTTGCCATCTGCATTCAATGAAATGTAACTACATAAACACACCTCCCCTTTCTCAGTCTACCTTCACTGTGCTTGTCTTTTGATATCCAAGTGAAGAATGGAAAACTAAAAGTAATTATTTCTTTATTCTTTCAAAGATATTTGTGGGGTAAGAGGAGTGGGACGTATTTGAGCCCATGCCGCAGCAGTACATGCGCGCTTGAGTACAAGTGCTTATCTAACGTAGGACAACTATTGGTCACAAAATATTTGGACCATAAAAACTGGTCACTTTCCATTAACTTAAATCTGTTTGATTTGATATGTTTAATTACATTTTCTGGATGTGTAAATAGTTCTGATGTAGATTTTCTCTTTCTGGTTTTGAGGTTACCAGGGTTTGTTACACCTGTGACAACTTCTGCTATAATGCATATGCAAACAATAAAACATTTAACTTGAACTGCCTCTCCACTGTATACATTTTTTAACTTCTACTGAGTCAACACTGTTTTTAGAATACATTTTCAGCCTTAAATCTACAGCATTTATCATCACTGCCTCCGTGCAACCACATAATAACCCCAGGGGCCATCAGTTGTCTACGGGTTGCTGCTTGCTCAAGACATCAGTGACACCAGCTCAGATCTGGATAGACGAGTTCTGTCAGGTTAAAACAGGGATAGAAAAACAGTCCTCAGTTTTTCGGGGTCATGTCATTTTTCTGGATCTTTTAAGGTTTTGTAAAAAGATACACAAACACTGCATTTTTATTTCCCTTTGCAGCGAGGATTTCAGGTTGAAATTTCCCACAAATTACTAAGATTATTGCTATGGCCACAGACGGTTTCCAGACACATAGTCCAACAAATTAATATTTTAGTATAATTAGTATTATCTGAAGCATCAGATATAATTTCCCCTCCCCACAGAAGAAGCCAAGTGGCTGGGCATTTGTAGCTTATGGAGCAAAATGGACGTGATGATTTTTTGTCACTAAAACATGTATTCTCAAAACAGGTTTTTGTTCTATAACACTTTAGCATTTGCCAACATTTCTAAAAATGTCAACGTTTAAAAAAAATAATCAAATTGTCGCTCGAGTTTAGGCTGAATATTGCACATGCACACACTTCACACGGAAGGCGTTTTTGAACAGAAACATGCTAGAACGCGTCAATATTGCCCAATAGGATCTCATTAGCTCACTTTTGGCTCTCCCAACCTCCTTCCTTAGGATCTGCCCACTCTGCATCTAGCCTCTAATGGCAAGCGACAGCTTCAGGCTTACTTGGTTTAGTTATAAAAATCTTTGCCATGGCAATAGGGCTTACACGCTCCGCCTCCTCACTGGTTTGGGAAGTCAAACGGCAACTAATTTCTCTTATACACATTTCAACAACATGCTGGTTATTATGCTTTGAGACTCTGATAGGTACAAAATCTATCTAATATGCGTTTAAAATATTATATAGGAATGAGAAGAGAGAAAGAAACATGAAAAGGCAAACTTACAAAACAATACTACATTATTTCAAGTTTCAAGGATTGTTTGTCAAATGCACCGAACAACACAGCGTCATCCTGTACAATGAAATTATTATGACATGGCACCCAACAAACTACATAGTTAGAGTTAACTAGAAGAGTATATAAGCAAAAATATATCTAGACAGAAAATAATAATAAAATAAAGCAACAATATACATAACACTCCACACTAGCAGCAATTTAAAAAAAGAGTACTGTAAACTACCAGCAATCTGAGTAGTATTTTGATAGAGCAGAAATCTGGGTAGTATTATTGAACATTTAGATATGGCAAGTATGGCAATAATATACATAACAGTGTGACCTAGCAGCAATTGATAGAGTTATTGAAATATACATATGAGTGATACATAGAGCAATAAGCTTATGAATGGTGGCATGGCACACTACAACTACGTAGTAAGAATTAAGAAGAGAATTTACACACAGCTTTAAATATATCAAGAGGATAATGCGATCATATACATAACACTGTACATAGCAGCAGTTTAAAAAGAGTACTATAGATTAGCAGCAATTTTGGTAGTAATATTGAATATTGTAGAAATGACAAATATGGCAGTAAAATACATTGAAAAAGAAAAAGTAAATTAGCATTAATTTTAAATATCCTAATGTTCATTAAAGTACCTGAAAGGGCATCAGAGCATCTGGTATGTTCATGTGTGATCGTTATGATCATGGATCAGTGTTACTGATTAAGGAGCCTTATGGCCTGAGGGAAAAAACTGTTTTTGAGTCTGGAAGTGTGTGCTCCGATGCTCTGGTAACGTCTACCAGACGGCAGCAGTGTGAACAGACCATAGCCTGGGTGGCTGTGATCTTTGATGATGTTCCGTGCTTTCCTCAGGCATCATGTATGATTGATGTCTTGCACAGAGGGGAGATGGCAGCTGATAATGCGCTCCGCAGACTTTACCACCCTCTGGAGGTACTTGCGGTCTGCGGTGGAGCAGCTGCTGTACCAGGCAGTAATGCAGCCTGAGAGGATGCTTTCAATGGTGCACCTGTAGTAGTTGGTGAGTTTTTGCAGAATGCCAAATTTCTTGAGTCTCCTCAGGAAGTATAGTCGTTTTTAGGCATTTTTCACTGCCGGGTTTGCTTGTTTGGACCAGGTGAGGTCATTCTTGATGAACTCAGAGAAACTTGAATTCGGAGACTCTCTCCACTTCAGCTCCATCGATGTGTATGGCGGCATGACCCCCCATCTGCCGCTTCCTGAAGTCCACGATCATCTCTTTAGTCTTACAGACGTTGAGAGAGAGGTTGTTGTCCTGGCACTATGTAGCCAGGTTCCTCACCTCCTCTCTGTAAGCGGTCTCACCGTTGTTGGAGATGAGACCCTGGATTGTGGTGTCGTCTGCGAATTTGAGGATGATGTTGGAGCTGTGTGTGGCCACGCAGTCGTGCGTGAACAGGGAGTACAGGAGGGGTGTGAATACGCAGCCCTGTGGGGCTCCAGTGCTCAGGGTCAGTGTAGAGGAGGTAAGGTTGCCCATTCTCCCCACCTGGGGTCGGCCCGTCAGGAGGTCCAGGATCCAATTGCAGAGAGAGGTGTTTAAGTCCCAGGGTCCTGAGCTTAGGAACAAGCTTGGCGTATTTTCTCAGTTTCGATTGAAACTGACAAAATACATTTTTAAGAAATGGTTCACCTTTTTGTAATATTTGGAAAAGCTCTAGCCAGCATGTTTTTGAAATCTCTCTGGGGGAAAAATGACTGACCGTTTCACTTTCTGAAGTGTAATCTTGGAGAGTTTAAATCAACTGAGCAAGTGAATGGGAGTTACTCTAATTTGGATAATCAGAATTCAGCCAGTGATCCTAATATATTATCGGCAATTTCAGCTTAACGAGTGTAGAGCCATGTAGACTTGCTGGAAGCGAATTAAAGCGATGGTGGAGGGCATAGTAAAACTTCACTTGTCATCTGCAAGATTCAGAATTGACTTCATAATGGGATATTGCCCCTAATCCTGGCTTCTTGAGGATTCCCTAGGGTGAATTTAACAAGTGTTATTTGACTTCTCATGGTCACTCTTACAATCGGAATTGAGCCCTGAGTCTAACAGTAGTGTCGAGCCAAAACCAGGAACGCACAGCGTGTCAAATCAAAGCCACTCCTTCACAAAACATTTGTATTTGACAAAATTAAAAAGGTCAGTTGTGTCTCTTTCACTTGATTGTAATTACAGTTTCAGCTTCTTTAAGTACCTTGCCAGTTTTTCCAAATTTCAAAGAAATATGACCTGTATTGAAACACCATGTGAGTGAAAACGTTTTTTTCTCCAAATATGTTAAATTAATTATAGTAAAAGGCAGCTTTTCTGTGTAGAAATGGTCAGGGCGTATCCCAAAAATAGAATGGGCTAATAATAGTCAAAACATTTTAATGTGAGTTGACTGTTGATTGGCCAGTTCAGACGTTGTCTAATCTTTAAGAAAAGATGAACTTTCAATAGTGAGATATTTACTGGGTAGTAATTTCAAGATGTTATATCGAATAAACAGATTGTGTGTTTAGATTTCAATACAATAAACAAAAATTAAATAGACTATACTTGTCAGTCAGTCAGCTCGGGAGTAAGAAATGGTAGGCTACTGTTATGTTACCACTTTCAGATAATCCCTTTCTAAAATTGCTTTTAAAAATGTGACACAACTTCTGAATAAATTCATTCCATAACAAATGCTAATTGCCAATCTCCTATGTTACACATTAAGGTCAGTGTAAAAAATGCAATCAAATCTGGCCCATTAATGTTCAGCAAAGCCTTTATTTGAAAAACATTTTTTTTTAATGGATCAAAGTGATCCATTCAAAATGACCAGCAACCATCTTGTTTCCAATTAATACAAGATAGTGTGGATTCACCTATGGGCTAGTAATGCATGATATGTTGTCAACTGAAATAGACCACTATTAGAAATGACGTGTGATATTAGATATGGTGTGTGAGAAAAGTGGTGTGTGAGAAAAGTGGAAAAGTGGTTTAAGAATTCAATTAATTATTATGATTTGTAGTCAAAAGTTGAAGGATCTTTAGAATTTCAAAAGATTAATGTACCTTGGTTTCCATGGCAGCACTAATGGCAGCAATAGTATAAATAATCATTTGAATCAAAACAAAATAGTTCACACAAAAATCCTATGTAAAAAAGGTCCTATGTCAATAGAGCATGGTTGCCAAAGGAACAATACCAAACAGAATGTTCAGAAATCACTTGCATTTCAACAGGATGACCATTCACCATCTACTTTTCTAGTGCCATGTCTCAATTCCTAACCTCAAAAAAACAACTTCCTGTCAGAATAACTGATTCTGGTCTCAGCCTTTCTCCAGGTGAGACCTATTAATCACTTGAACATAATTACTAGTCAAGTAAAAATAGCTTGTTTGGCAAACAAAATAGCTTGTTTGTTGACATTGCATATTCATCTCTGTCCAGTGCATGGCATGAGACCAGTAATCCCCTTAGCTGGGCCCTCTGCCATGCATATGCAGGATCCATACATGTGGCCACAGCAGGGGACATGGCTCCACAGTCCCGCCCGGGTGTACTACCCAAAGACAGGGACCTGGAGAACCCAGGGCCACCTATCCCACTCTGGTCCACAGGCCCCTTATTGGCTGCCTCAGCACCAGCTTCTCCAACACCAGGACGCCACACAGAGGCCTGTGTCCTACAGGATGGCATACCAGGCTAGAGACTCCTGGTCCTTCTGGCCACACCTTACAGTAGGGCCCATGGACACTATGTACCCCATTTTCTCCACAACAGTCCATCAAGCCTCTGTTGGCATCGTTCCTCAGGCTGAAAACAGACTAATTCACCAGGCCGGGCACCAGCATGTTCCAGGAGTCTTCCAGGCAGGCCCTTGTAGCCCCTTGTTCCAGTTTCAGAGGAATAACCTGCAATCTGTCACAGTCTCCCAGGGCCCTCTGACCCAGGTGAAGTCCTTGAATGGGTTAGGGGACTGTTCCATACCTGCAGTCACATCCCTGGAGGCAGCTATGAAGATCTTCCACTGCGAGCCTGAGGCTGAACCCAGCCTGCAGTCAGAGGCTGGGCTGAGTATTCCACGGCCACAGGGGGTGTTGTCCAGCCCCGCCCAGCACAGTTCAGGCCAGGGTCACTCCCTAGACCAGTCCCTAGGCCAGGATCACTCCCTAGGTCAGGATCACTGTTTAGACAACTCCCTAGATCAGGACCACGCCCTAGAGCAGTCTCTAGGTCAGTACCACACCCTAGACCAGTCCCAAGGTCAGGATCACTCCCTAGATCAGTGCCTAGGCCAGGACTGCTCCCTAGACCAGTCCCTAGGTCAGGATCGCTCCCTAGTCCAGTCCCCAGGTCAGGATCAATCCCTAGACCAGTCACTAGATCAGGACCACTCCCTAGACCTGTCCCTAGGCCAGGACCACTTCCTAGTCCAGTTCCCAGGTCAGGATCACTCCCTAGACCACTCCCTAGACCAGTCCCTAGGTCTGGATCACTCCCTAGACCAGTCCCTAGGTCAGGAGGATATAGGGGCCTGCATGGAGAAAATGCTGGAAGCCCAGGGATCAGACAGATCTGTAGGTATTGCCGTCGCAACACAGATGTCTGGCATGGAGTTCTTCTATAATGTGGGCAGCATGTGTCACCTCGAGTTGTTTGGACAGTGTTCCCAGCAGCAATACAGGAGACAACAGAGTCCACATTAACAAGGAGCACTTACATAACCATAGCTTATAGCCTAATTTTCATTACCAGGCATAATCAAACATTTTGTTTTTTATTACAAAAGCGTTATCATTGAAGTGTGGACTTTCGAAAATTACTCATAATGGTTCATTAAAAAAGCCAAAAAGTAGATGATGTATCTGAGTGGGACTTTGTTTTCCGCATGAACAAAAATATGAATCATCTTGTCACAAATTATGAAGCACAGATGAGGGCCATTTAGAGGGAGCAATGAGTCATAGCAGTGTGTTAATCCCAGGAGAGGTTTAAAACTCAAATCCATTTAAATAATGTGCTCTACTTATTCATCAAACACTATAAGGGTGGGACGGTTCAATTCCCAAGAGGGAGTGTACCTGAACAACCAGCCACTGTGTAGAGTATAAAGAAAGGGTAGCCTAGAGTAAAGGAACATAATAGAACTGCAATAGAAGAGGGAAGATTGAGTAATGGCAGCAAATGATCTTCTATACCACGGAGGATCACTTGACAACAGGGACACACACACACAACAATGCCTCTGATTATACAAAACTCACAAGTGAGTTTAGTGGAGCCCCACAAACATGAGCTGTAAAAACAGGGCAATTACAAGGATCATCTGCCGGTCGGCTCAGGAGGACTCCAGACTCGGGTTACAGCTCCTTAGGAGGACTCCAGACTCGGGTTAGAACTCCTTAGGAGGACTCCAGACTCGGGTTACAGCTCCTTAGGAGGACTCCAGACTCGGGTTAGAACTCCTTAGGAGGACTCCAGACTCGGGTTACAGCTCCTTAGGAGGACTCCAGACTCGGGTTACAGCTCCTTAGGAGGACTCCAGACTCGGGTTAGAACTCCTTAGGAGGACTCCAGACTCGGGTTACAGCTCCTTAGGAGGACTCCAGACTCGGGTTACAGCTCCTCAATAGGCCCAGCCCTGCAAGCATCAATGTCAAGGATGGCGTGTTGGTTTAGGAGAGTGATGAGAAATTGAAGTGGTCTGAGGAATGAGCCAACAGCCTGGGAAGTCAAGTATGCAAGTACCCCATCCCCCGCACCCACCTGGCTGGCCTGCGATCCCCCCTGAGGGCAGTTCCCATGGCTGCTGCCAAGTTGAGAATGCTCTGTGGGGTCTGGGGAAAAAGGTATGCAGCACAGATAAGACTAAAGCCGGGCGCAGATAGAGACATGCCCATTCTGTCTGGCATTGAGAATGCCCAATATTCTTTCACTCATTGCACACATGCACATAAAACATTTGTTTTTCTACCCTTGAGGGGACGTGAAACCCAGAACTCCCCTAACCTTAGTAACCTAACATTTATGCCAAAACCTAACCTAGCATTAATGCCTAACCATAAACATAACCTGTAATGCCTAAATCTCGGAGTAACTTTAATTCTAACACTAAGCCCAATTGTACTTATTCCTTAAACCTAACCCCTGAGCCGAAAATCTAATTTTTCCTAGTTGGGACCTGCTGAATAAAACTTTCTACATTCAAAATCTTTGTGTGGGCTTTATCCTCCATCCATGGAGACCTGAGACCCAACCTTGACTGAGAAATCCATGTTCCCTGTTCCTTAGCTCTAAACCTTTTCCTCGTGCACACACATACAAACACACACACACACACACTGACAAAGTTGTTTATTAGAGAATATAACTTATGGACATATGTAAAAATAACAGCTGAAGTAGTTAGATAGGAATGGAAAATACAAATGGCATTCCACAGATAATGTTAATATTCAATTCTAACATTCTGGCAGCCACAAATGTGCACATGCAAAGTAGAAAAGTTGTACTATTAAAAATAGAGATGTGACATGTAGTCCATATAACAAAACCTGAAGAGCATACTTACATCTAATTATTTTTTTTTGCCATTGAAGTGAAAAATAGGAAAATGATGCGGACTGCTGTTGATGTTCCATGGGTGATTTTGTTATGTTTTCCTTTACATTTTACATGGAGTATATGTTTTTACCGGAAAAGGATCTTAATTAATGAACTAATGGTTCTACTGTATATAGTGTACATAATTACATTAAACTGTTCCTTACCTGACAAGTTGCCAAAGTATGTAAAGAAAGATTACAGGGCATTAAGAGGTCCAATGCATCAAATAATAATAACAACATTTAGCAATGAATAATCAGAATCTGACATTATAATAATGACAATCATTATAATACTCAATTAAAATACTATGTACAAAAAAATTGTGACAGCTGGTCTCTTTAACTCAGACACCATCACATCCATAGGGAAAGAAAAAGAAGAGATCTCTGAAAGTGTTCAATTCCGGGTCAGTTTTATACAATCCAATCACATCATGACTCCTTCCTCTCAGCAGGGAGCTGAGGGACACAGTCCACCAGTGGACTCTGTACAATCGTTACACTCACGTTCTGTCAGTTTCAAGATTACAACCTTTCTCTGGAGGTGCGTGACCAATGAGCTTGGCTCACAATCCTGGAGCTTTGGGCAGTCCGCCGTTTCTAACTGCAATGTGTCGGGGGGGATGGAGTCCTGTGATACTTCCTGTGGTAGTTCCTGTGGTAGCGGTGTGGAGTCATGTGGTAACCCCAATGTATGCAGGGAGATGGAGTCCTGGGGTACTTCCTGTGATAGCTCCACCCCCTGTGCCAGCAGCATGTTGGTTATATCTGTGTAGCCTCCCCTTACAGAGAGGTGCAATGGAGTGAGGCCCTGATGATCTGACAGACTGCCACCCTCAGGACAGTTCAACAGAAGCTCTTTGAATACCTCACAGTGCCCCCCTTCTGCCGCCAGGTGGCAGGGGGTACGCAGGCTCTGATTGGTGCAGTAAGGGTCTGCCCCTTCTTCAATCAGCATCTTCACTGTTGGCAGGTGGCCCTGTTGGGCAGCAAGGTGGAGGGCGGAGAGGCCCTGGGCGGTGCGGGCGTGGATGTCCGCACCATGCTTGACCAGGAGGCGGGAAGTGCTGGTGTGGCCCGTCTCAGCTGCCACATGCAGGGGGGTCTGGAGGCCCATAGAGGTCACATGGACATCTGCCCGCAACTCAATCAGGATCCTGGCCACCCTGTACTGTCCCCTCTGGGAGGCCAGGTGGAGCGGTGTGCGACCATCAGTGGTCTGCCCATCTACGTCTGCCCCAGCCTGTTTTACCAGGAGCTTGACAATGCCCAGGTGTCCCTGCCAGGCAGCCAGGTGAAGTGGCGTCCAGTCGTCCCTGCCCCTCACGTGGACGTCTGCCCCGCGGCTCAGCAGCACCCTGACCACGTTCTCATGGCCGTGTTGGCAGGCGACGTGTGCAGGCGTGCGGCCCTGGGCGTCTGTCTCGTTGATGGAGGCGCCTCGGTCCAGCAGCAGACGAGTGATGGCCTCGTCTCCGTTCTGAGCAGCACAGTGCAGGGCGGTGTATTGGTCCTCGTCCCGGGCGTTGGCGTTGGTGCTCCGGCGGCCCAGCAGCAGCTCAGCCAGGCCCTTCTGGTGCTTCTCTGTGGCCAGGTGGAGAGGCGTTGAGCCACGAGTGTTGGCCAGGTTGGTGTTGGCGTGGTTGAGGAGCAGGAACTTGACCGCCTCCTCGTTGCCCTGCGTGACCGCGTGGTGGAGCAGGCTGCAGCCCCCGTCCAATAGGAGGTCCACGTCTTGAGGCTGCAGGATCTTCATCAGCTTGGACATGTCCTTGTTACGAATTGCATCACACAGCTTCCTCCTCTGCACCTCCCCGGAGTCTAAACATCAAGAAAACAGTAGATTTCGTCACATATTGTAGAAAACTCAAGAATTTTAGACCTTACTGCCATGTGAGGAAGATATAACCAGGGATGAGAGCAGATTCAATGTCTTACTGGTACGGGACCTACCATGTTATAACCCGGGGTGATAACCCAAATGGGACCTGTCATGTTATAGCCAGGGGTGATTACCCAAATGGGACCTGTCATGTTATAACCAGGGGTGATTACCCAAATGGGACCTGTCATGTTATAACCAGGGGTGATTACCCAAATGGGACCTGTCATGTTATAACCAGGGGTGATTACCCAAAGGGGACCTGTCATGTTATAACCAGGGGTGATTACCCAAAGGGGACCTGTCATGTTATAGCCAGGGGTGATTACCCCAATGGGATCTGTCATGTTATAACCAGGGGTGATTACCCAAAGGGGACCTGTCATGTTATAGCCAGGGGTGATTACCCAAATGGGATCTGTCATGTTATAGCCAGGGGTGATTACCCAAATGGGACCTGTCATGTTGTAACCAGGGGTTATTACCAAAATGGGACCTGTCATGTTGTAACCAGGGGTGATTACCCAAATGGGACCAGTCATGTTGTAACCAGGGGTTATTACCAAAATGGGACCTGTCATGTTACAACCTGGGCATGGTTAAAACAACTTAAGGTGATTCTTCTACCAGGGCATGTTTGTACGCTGTCATTCTAATTCCAGAATTTAAACAGTGCACTAGGCACCCACAATTTGATGAATGAATAGAGACAGCTGCTAACATGCAGTTATAATGAATAATTGTGTAACAGTAATTTCATTATTGTGATATGTTTTAGCCAGACAGCGTACCCCCACTATTCCTTTTGCCGTGATGCCAGGATGAACCATACTGGCTTACTTTCACCCCTGGATGTAACCATTCTGTTAGTAGCCACAGGTACTGTCAAGTCTTACCACAGGTACTATCTTTCTCAAAGGAGAGGGTGATGGAGTCTTGAGAGGAGAAGGCAGAATCCACAGAAGAGATCCCAGATAGTCTCTTGCTGGTGTTGTCTTTGTTGGGACAGTAGTCCTCCTTCACACGATCAAAGCTCTGAGATATCCCTGAGTCCACCTGGCTCAGCAACTCTGACAGGCTGTAATCTTTCTCTGGCAGCATGTCCGACTTCGGCCTGACCGGCTTCTTCTCTTTATTCTGTTAGAGAAGACACTATGTTAGAAGTACATCTCCTTGGGCCCTTGACAACCTTCAACTTGACAAGTTGTTAATAGTTTTCCTTTCACACTCAGTCTTTCTGAGTAACAGCTTTCTGCATGTCTGCTTATCTTCATCAATATATCATCTTCAAACTTTGCACCGTAACACCAGTCATTTCCATCCTTATCTACTAACCGGATGTCAAGCTCCAGTTAAGTACACCCAGTACCCAGCACCGTGGATGTGACCCCGCAGTGTTCACCTAGTTAAGCAATGCTGTTGGACAACATTCTTACGTTGTGATGAAAATGTTTGCCAAGATCAAACATTGACTGACTGCATGTCTTCTCAAAACAATAAGTCCAGTCAACCAGCAAGGAAGGCACTCAGACTGTATGAGCGAATGTTGTGTAGAGATTATACCTGGTCAATTGTTAGTCCAGAACAATGGTTATTCTCAAGCTCAGTGTTTTGGATCTTGGACTCCTCTTGGGGTTTAGAACACAGCTCCTCAGCTACTGATGTGATTTCTGGAGATAGGAGGGAAAAAAATGTCTGGTTTGTTGAACTGAATAGCTTCCGTGGTTTAATTTCCAACTTCTCAGAGAGCTGTGTGTTTAGTAAATTAGGATTCTGTGGTAACTTTAATTGGGCCCTTATTGCTATTGCTACACACAAGCACCCATTCATTAGAACCACTGGGTCCCTGCTCACCCTGGAAATTGGGTCTAGCATCTGGTGAGGGGGCCCAGCAACACTGCATAAGGCTCAGGAACCCAGCGCAGGCCTGGGGACGACTCCGGGGTACGACACTGAGGTCAGGACGCACCCCTCTCACCACTTTCACCATGATCTGCAAAATGTTGTTCTCGCCTGGGGGAAATGGAAGACATAAACCAAACAGTCACACACAGCACAATGCGTAACACACACTGAAAACATTCACTTGATTTCATCAATTCATCCATTTACTGTTTATTAGCTAACACAGCCTGCTTGGGTTGGCTCACACGCCAGTGCTTGAAAAATGTCTTTGACTTCCTTCTCGTCATGGGCTCTTGTTATCAGCCACTGGGACCAGCCAACACAGCCAGTCAATGATTAAAAGCCAACAGGCAGAGAAGTTAACCTCAGACCACTGTCTGATAGTGTAGTTTTTGCTCATTCCCTTCAACAGAAGTAGAAGGAATGTGGGAGGACATTTTGTAGGCATTCATTATATGCAGACACAGGCACCAGTGCCAATGTTGTAGCTGTCCTGATCAAATGCTTCCAACAATGCCCAATTGCTGTAGCTCAAAATGTACTCGATATGCTTGGGAAAAACACCTGCCTGCCTGCCTGCAGGTAAACATTCAACAGCATTGTCAATATGTACACTGTGGCTAAATGATCGTTACTTTCATTGAATAAGATGCCGGCCAAACTTACCTGGGTACTCATATCACCCAGAATTAAATACAATAAACAGACTTAGTTTGGTTCAAAAACCTGGCCATTTGAGTGAAAGAAAAACAAGGAATGAATCGTATGAGACAAATCTTAAAGGACCACAATGTCTCTGAAAAATGTAAAGGAAAACCAAATAAGTTACACACAAATCCAAATTTCCACAGCATGTCTCACCTTGGTAAGGTTTCTTCTGTGTGAGAATTCCCCAGATTACTATGGAAAAGCTATAACACAAAGCGGAAAACCACAGTTCAACATTAAGTTATTATCAAAAATGACAAATTATTTTCCAGGCATTACTTTTATTACTGTTTCATTTAAATACATTATATGTCATTGAAAAAATATTTTAAAGCAAACAATGCAGGAGTGAAGTAAAAACAAAATCAAATAAAAAAAAAACCCATCATGACTAAACGCTAAACAGATGATGTTCTACTCTGACAGTCAAGGTCAGAGAGCTGTAAAGAACAGCAACACACCTGTAGACATCATGCTTGATGTCTGACACCCTGTCTTTCTCGATGATGCTCTCCGGTGGCAGGTAGGCAATGGTGCCACAGAACCCATCACGGCTGATTTCATCAGCTCTGGATAAGCCATTCCAACGAGCCAGACCAAAATCTGATATCTGAATGGTTAGATGGGAGATACAGAAAATAACATCTTGTTATGACAAAAAGCAAAATCTGATATGTGAGGGGAGATACAGCACATATTAAGTCAACGTAAAAGAACATTCTGGAACTTTTGAGACCCATTTTTGAAAAGGCTTTGGTGGTGGAGGCAAAGCACCCTCAGGCTCGGACACATCCTGATGCCTCTGCCATCATCGTGACTCTGGCGGCATACAGTACGATGAGGGCTCGGCCGCCAGCCTACGGGTGAAGTTAGTCATAGGTCGCCTTACCTCTCGTGCCATGAGTTCAGGCCCTTTTTACCTGTGAGTTACATGCGTGGGTGAGAGGCCGATCGCATTCAGACAGTGTTGGCAGACTTCAGAACTCAGCCTGTATAGACAGGCCCAGGCTACGTGTTTACATCAAGGCACTAAAACAGACCAGGTGGTGGAAGGTTCCCACCCATTTCTTCAACACCTCCACCTCTGATTAGTCACCCAACCATTGAATGGTCAATTTAGGGTAAAATTGGACTTTCCTAACATTTGACAGTGTATTGACTTCATTTTTATGCCAATGAAATTGTCTATATTCATTTGGCAGCAGAGACTCGGGCGTTTACTACCTCGACTCTTAAGACCATGACTCAGGATAACGCACCGTGACATAATCCTGTGGCTACGAGTTCTGCCAATCTGCTCAACTGGTATCAGTGGTAACATTAAGGGAAGCAGTGGCGCTTGGTTCAGTTTCCTCCAGTTTACCAGACAGGTAGATTAAGAACCGCTGCACTGTCTATTTGCAGTGTGCAATGTGTGTTTAGGAACAATGGACTGAAAGGTGCAAGCTCTACCCACAGCGTGCACCCGTGTGAACACACGCACACATTAACACTCGTGTCTCACCTTGACGTGGTAGTGTGCGTCCAGCAGAATGTTGGCAGGTTTCAGGTCCAGGTGTAGGAGGGGCGGGCTCATGCAGTGCAGGAAGTTCATGCCCACTGCCGTCTCGTGGATTATCCTGAAGCGTAGTTCCCATGGCAGTGGCTCAGCAGCCAGCAGGGTCTCCAGGGAGCCCGTCTCCATGTACTCCATCACCAGGCCCTGATGGTCGCCGCAGATCCCATACACTGGCAGGATGTAGCGAAACTTAGCCGCCTCCATCTTCTTAGCCTCTTCCAGCAGCTCTGCTCGTTCCCTACAGAGTGTATATACCTCTGTGTGAACTTACTTAATAGGCTTCAACACACCACATAGTGCACAAACTGATTGTTAAGTTGTCTTTTATGACTGAACAGATAAGATGATTTAGCTTTAGCTGCCCTAGTGTCCCATCCGTCAACATCCAACAGCCCATTCTTGAATTGTTTTAACAGTTAACGCTGTGGTTGTTCCAATTGATTTCAATCACCTTTTCACAATACTTTGTGTGATTTAAACATACATGATAGAAAATATGTAACAAAGTTACAAATACCTGTTTGGACCTAAATTACTTTTTTTTGTGACTTTTCCATATACTCCATAATATTTTTATTATTATTATTCCGAACCAATCTGACACTCCATCAGTCCTCTTCTGCCATGGACAACTGCAGTATACAGTTAATAAAAATATGTCTATAGGGCTCCGACAGTTTGAGCCAAAAATTTGTATCTTATATATTCCAAAAGTAGGAAAAACAATCTTCATGGTCACAAAGTGACAAAGTGACACTTTCATTGTCACAAAGTGACAGTTTCATTTCTCTATTGTTTTTGTTTGTGTTTTGTTTCTTTGTCCAGTCTTTCCTGTTCATGCTTTAAAATGTAAAAAAAAAAAAAGACACCCTTGCATTTAAATAAAAAAAGTATTTACAAAAATCTGTCAGCACTTAGTTTGGTGCCACAAAAAAAATAAATGTCTCAGTTAGACATAGTAGTTTCTGGAAAATGTCAATGTACTGTGTTCACTTATGCAATAGGATGCACACTGGCTCCGGAATTCATCTGGGGAGGGCTCAGTAATTTATTACTGGGCTCAGTAAGTTATTTTTCTAAGATTCAGGAAGTTCTCTTCAAAACAAACTTTATAATGTTTTGTTACCATCTATTGAGGATGTTATGTATATGTTTCTCAGTGTGGATTCTAAGCACTATAGCAGTAAAGGCCAATTTCACTGTTAATTCAAATAATTTTTAGCAAGAAAATCCTATTTCTGCCTACGTATGTACAAAAACTCAAATTTAATTGCTATATGATCCATTAGAAAATGTACATATGTTAGCTTAGCTGCTGTAACAAATGAACCATTATTCATCACTGTCCCAGTCTGGAATTAACATTATAAGCATTGTCAAAATGTTTGAATTGAAACTGTGCGTTCTGAGCCACAAAACTGCATTGCAAACAAACTCAAAAAACATTTCAAACTACGACTAGTGGTGTTGTTTACCTCAAATATGAATCTACGTCGAAGTTACCCTTGAAGGGCAAAGTATCATTTGGAATCCCTTTTATCACTGACCCAAAATTCAACTTCTAATGACTAATTTTTGTTTTGCAGTGTTAACCTGTCTCTCTGACAGTGCAATGAATCAGTGAGCCCCTACACACAAGATACATTTATGGGACAGAGATTCTCCGGGTACGGTGGCCCAGCTGCCTGTCAGATGGATAGGCCTGCAGCCAGGCCTTAATGACATTCCTCAGTGAGAACGGTTCTAGCCCTTTGTGGATAAACACAACCAACCTTTTGTTCTCTGTGTTCTAGTTGCTCAACCTTTGCACAATTACCTGTTACCTTTATCAGCCCGGCTAGACTAGCAGACTCAAACAGAGCCGTCTAGCCTATCATCATCAACCTCAGCAGACACATCTCACAACACATTCACGAAAGACATGCGGGCATTTAAAAATACAGACCAATTTTGATATTTTTTTCGCTGATCAGATGAGTTCTGAAAAAGATCATATGTCGTTGGACAAATGCCCAAGCAGAAAAAATATCAGAAATGGTTTGAAGAAACAAAACTGTCCCTGTGTTGATTGACAAAATTTTGTCAGTCAATTTGTTTTTGTTTATCGGCTCCATTTTGGACCACAAGGCATTTGCCCAGTGTGGTCATCTCACAATAAAGCGGTTAATATCATACTTGAATATATTTTTTTCTTAGGAAAAAAAGTGTGTTTCTCATTTGTCAGATGCAATCTTTGATAAAGTAAAATAGCAGTGTCAGGTTGTTGTGGGGTTACCATATGTTAGTCCATGTCGGTCTGATGTGGGATTACGGTGGGTTAGCCCATGTTGGTCTGATGTGGGATTACTGTGGGTTAGCCCATGTCGGTCTAATGTGGGATTACCACGTGTTAGTCCATGTTGGTCTGATGTGGGATTACTGTGGGTTAGCCTGTGCCCACTGAATTCCCACATAGGGCCTATGGGGTTTACTAAGATATTTTATTTTCATATTGTGAATAGTGTGTGTGTCTGTGTGTACTTAAACAAGTTACATTTGACCAACACTCTGTCTGCTGTTGCCAAAAGAGAAAAAGTATTTTTTTTTGTTTAGTGGTTAGTTTTAGGCTTAGAATTAGGTTAGGGGAAAAGAGGATATTAACTGGGAATATTGAGTAGTCCAAAAGTTTTTTCATGTCAATTCAACATGCTGATGAAGATCTAAATAAGAAAACAGGCTTAATTAATGATAGTTTACTCTCTACATCACTAGGGCAGCCATTGCTTTGTGTTTGGAGGGGTACATTAATGTCATTCAAATTCAATAATAGTGTAAACATGCTTATCAAATAAATCTGACAACATGAAAAATCTGTGTAAATGTTTGGATTCAGGTTAGAGGGGATGACTCTCATCCACTAATTCACTGGCTTCACCCTGAGCACACTTTTAAGTTGAGGAGACCAGCAAAACTGGTTCTGCCACTTCTTTTAACTTTAACTGAAGACTGGCTGTATTGAAGGGAAACAAGGCCCAATGAGACAAAGCTGGCTTTGAGTGAGAAGATTATGTGGACACAGAGTGCAGGCAGGAAAAATACAGTTTATGTATAAAAGCTGTAAAAATATAGCGTTCGTTTAGGTTCAAAGGGTGACATGAGTCTAGCTACTAGGAATTACAGAAGGATGTCAATGCTTGCCATTCGCAAAGCTAACGAACTTCCCACTGGACTTCATTTGTTTTAGAAGAATAGCAGGGTAGAGAAGTGAGATCAGTAATATTAGGAAGTAACATATTATAACACCATTGGAGGCGGCAACACCTTAACACTCCAAATGTTTACACACGTTGTAAACAGCAGAAAGTTCAGTCCTTGGTCTGTGGATGAATTGCCTCAAGTAAAATTAAGTTTAGAAGCAGCCTGATCCACCAATTGTTTTTCAAGCTGTAAAAGCTCTCAAATCACAGAGTCAAAATAATTAAAGTGCACTACATTGTAACCCACTTGAATTCATTGTTTGCAATTGCTCTGACACCTCAATCTGACACAAAAAAAAGGTGCTACTAATCACTACTGCAGGTGAATATAAAGCCACCATTTAGTAAATAACAATTTTTGTGCCAAAGGACTGAAATTATTTTGCATACATTCTTAAGTTTAGCTAATTTGTTGTAAATCATTCAAATCTTTAGTATACTTCATTTTGAAATCAAGTGTATACTACATCCAAGATGGTGGTTTGTAATCCTCCGTTAATGTTCTTTTGGCTAAGTGGCGTTGATGAGTCAAAACCAGTCCCTGAAGATAATGTACATGTCATGTATATGTTGATATGTACCGCATGTCATCAAAACCACTTGCTGGAATTTAATGGCTAAGTGAGGTATAGTTGTGATTTTACTGACAGATTATGCACTTATAAACAACACAGAATAGCCCAAAGTGGGTGTCTTAAAAAAAATAGTTTGTTATTTCCTGAAGTCCCAGATAAGAAGAGGGTAGGTTGGAGGAAAGAATGTTGACCTGCTGTCTTGCTGAATGGGACAACTGACATAGCTTCCTTCTGCTAATGACATTAGTCATCCACTCTGCAGGGCAAAGTGTTGAATTAGAGGAGGGAGCATGCTAGCATAATTCTGAAATAATTGACTGTGCTGCTAGTTTATGAGTGGCTGTAAAACCGAATGGGCACTGGAAATTGGCCAGCATTGGCTGGAGGACATGACGCATCATGAGTAGGGATTTACTAATCCCAACAGTTACTTCCTCAGGTGGCTTTGGTGCTTGCACAGAGGTCAGCAAGTGATTGAGCGTGCCCTCACACTCGGTCACCCACACGATTTCCTGATTGGAAGAGCAGTGTGGAAAAAAGCTTGTCACAATCTTCCACTCTCTTGAATCCATCTGGAGTTGCTGCAATGAGACTTGGAAGTACAACTGGATAAACTGACATTGGGGAAGGGAGAAAATGAAAAAATGAAAGAAAAAAAAAAGGTTGTGACAAGTTCCTACATAAACGGGATATTATGGATGTCTAATAAAATGCTGACACAACTACTTAGTATAAAACAGTGGATTAAATATCTTTACAATTAGGTTATCTTTGTCAATTGTACATAAAGTCCAACTAAAATTCACTTTGGTTTTATCCCAACCCTTCTGGAAGAAATACAGGCTGGAGAGAAGGTTGCCACACTGGGTTATGTGGAGCAATTGTTGCAATTTGCGTTGACTGATTGCAGCAACTTCTGGTGGGCTCAGGAGAGCTGAAATGCATCTTGCCTGATTCTGATACTGCCTGAATCTGACTCTCATTACACTGCTCGCTGTAAGGAAGAAAATATGTATTCTCTATTGTTCATTTTCATAGCGCTCTTCCAGAAACTTTCACCATATCTAACTTCACTTATCAAGGTTAAAACAAGATTACAGCACAAAAACACATGACCTGGCAGCAGGGCCGTCGCCGGTAATCTTGGGCCCCAAGAAAAGACGTATACCCTGGGCCCCCACACCCATAGACCACACTGACATTATTACGATCATGGCCCTGCCATGCCATGGGCCCCGTGAATCATGTCCACTTTTCCCCGCGTTAGCTACAGCCCTGCTGGATACTACTTGTTATGCCAAAGTAGCTTCTGAACTAGGTAAAACCGCCTTTCATTTTTATGCCTCACAGAAATAGAACAAGCTAAAAAAATAGTTCAGTTTGGAATGTCTTGTCTTTAAGCAAATTTAAAGTATTGCTGACAATACAAATGTGTCTCCATTTGAAGTGTTTGCCTTGGTTTATGTGCAATACTGTATATATATATTTTTTTTTTTTTGGGGGGGGGGCTACAATTGCAAAAGGGAACTTGTTCTCAAGCATAAAAAATGATAGAATCAACTAATAGTGTCTTCTGAAGGAAGGGCCAGGCAGGTATGTAAAGGAGATGTGTAAAGGAGCCTCTCCCGTGGCGTCTTGCTTGTTTACTGGAGCCAGATAGCTGCCTGTTTGATTGGGCTTATTTGGTGTATTTTTGCTGCTGGACCACAAATTCCAGTCTTAGGGTATTGAAGTGGTGAGGCCCTTAAATTTCCCCACAGGGGATGGAAGGATCTTCTTTGCCACAGGACAACAGAACACAACTAACCATCAAATAGAAAAAGATCCAAACATTCACGAACGAGTCAGTCAAACAATCACAGGTGTACTGCTCAAGTGCCCACCATTGTGACAAAATAAGTGACTGAATGACTGCTCAGTGTTCACCTAAAAACATTTACATAATAGAAATGTGCTACTAATCACATACCCACAATGTGATGAGTCTGCGCGGCTGAATGAACATGTTGTCTGGTTTCCAGTTTACGTCACAGTAGAGGTACACTCATAACACTCAGGGAACTATTGCACAGCTATTTACTCTGAAGCCCACCGAAGATAAGAAACGGATAACGTAGTCTAGCCTTAAATACTTCAAATCACATTGACATACCCACAAAACATAAATCCCTGATTAAAAAACGTTCCCACTCACTTGTCATCTACTTGAAGGCAGGGAGGGCACTTGATAGCCAGCCATGTTTTCCACTGTACATGCCGGACTTTGTATACTTGTCCAAAGCCGCCCGAGCCTATCTTCTCCCAGCTCTCAAACTCAGAGGAATCAAAGGTTCTCAGCAGCCCCATATTTCCATGGAAAGGGTTGGGAACATCCATATCCATCATAAGAAAGGCGTAAGTAATGTTGAATTCCCAAAGTCCTTATGTTTTTCCCTTTCTAACAGACATTCAGAAAAACTAAACATACACACACCTGCATACTGAAAGCTCCCTTCCTTGTTTTTCCCCTCTTGCCTCAGTCAGTCTGGCCCCTCCTTCTCTTCAGGTGAAGGGGGGAAGGGCCTGTAGTTATGACATCATTTTCTGGGTCTGGCAAGATAGACCGATAACAGCCTTTCTATGCAGCACTTCAATACTGAACAGTTTATGAATTATTCCAAGCCCCTTAGTACCAAGTCTCTCATATTTCTCATATGCCCAGAAAAAATAGACATGATCTTTGTATGAGATGGAATATCACCCAAAATGTTTGTCCCCCTGAGAACATTAACACTGCCAAATTCCTTGTCAATAACCCGAGGAGACACAGGAAATGCTTCAACAATGGTTTGTTATGTGATAGTGCCCAGATGGCACTGGCTTGGAATGTGTGGATTTGCCTGGGAAGAATACTAGTCTATTCATATGAGGTAAACTACTAGTATAGATGTATCCAAACGAACAAGCCTTGTCCTATACCTGCCTAATTCCTTCCCCCACACATGACAGTGATTTAGTTGCTCGGTTGTCATACATATCAATAAACATGAACAATAACTGTAAGCAGAGAAGACTCGGAAGGATAAAAAAAATTTACGGCTCATGCCATGAATTAAGAAATGGGATTAACGGAAGAAGGTTAAACAAATTTGATTCTCTTAATAAACATAGTCTTAGGGAAGTCCCAAAACATCTATGATTTTCTTACATTAGTATCCCTTTTCAAAGTATATTTCAACATACCCTCTTTGCTCTACAGATAAGTACATTTTCATCCTAACTTCTGGGGGGGGGGGGCAAGGTGTGAATGGGCCACATTTTATGAGGCACCCTACATTACAATGCACCCCACCAAAGAGACCAATCTAAATTGTTCAACACCCTGGGCAAGGCACAACACACAATGACATTTAAATTAACAAGAGTTGAAGGCGTCGTCCTTAAGAATGAGGACTGATTAAGGTAAATGACCATCTAGAGCGCACCTCTGTTTCCCTCATCACAAAAGAAATGGAATGACTCAATGCTTACATTTGATTAATGAAGAGGGTAAGACTTAAGCTAGACTCTCTCATAGCAGCAACTCCAAATGGGCTTGGGAAACACTAAGATCGGGACATTTGTCCTCCGAAACAACCTCTACAATGCCGTTCTGCATTTCTTCACACCACCTGTCCAACCAGGAACACATGGGAGAATATGCTCCTTTGACTAACTACCTCAGTTCAGCATGCACGTGACACCTGAGGGAGTCACTAGAGCACAATGAGTCCAGGAAATTTTTGCTGCCAATGTCTGGACCAATATAAACCACCTGAGACATTCTGCTAATCGTGTGTGGCACCTGCCCAAGGCACAACCCCTGGCTGTAGTGGACACCTCGTCACTGCAGTTCAGTGCCTTGGACCTCTGCGCTCCTTCGTAGCCTTAACACTGCATGTTTATTGAGGCGACCACCTGTGCTGAGGAGCTGAGGTCCTGAACGTATGGTTTAACTGAGACCCAGAAGGAGCTGAGGTCCTGAACGTATGATTTAACTGAGACCCAGAAGGAGCTTAGGTCCTGAACGTATGGTTTAACTGAGACCCAGAAGGAGCTGAGGTCCTGAATGTATGGTTTAACTGAGAACCAGAAGGAACTTAGGTCCTGAACGTATGGTTTAACTGAGACCCAGAAGGAGCTGAGGTCCTGAACGTTTGGTTTAACTGAGACCCAGAAGGAGCTGAGCTCTCCTACTTCCACTGGCCAGGCAGTTTTACATTTGAGATACAACTGCAAAGTAGAAAGTATGGCTCCCCAACTAACCAAATCCAAACTTAACCCCTGCTTTTAACTAAAACTAGAGTGGTCCAAGTACACTCTGTATTGGTCTCTTGGATATATTGCCACTGTAAATATAGCGCCCCCTTTTGGTTGATCCAGGTTCTTAGTTCTGTTGTGACACTAGCCGTGTACAAATATGATATATAGAAATGTTGAGTTACATTTTCAATCAAAAGGTGTTTTTACATATTATCGTCTTTAAAAGAACGTAAACTGTAGTGTGAAAAAAAGATTGTTATTTTTCTATTAACACTGCACTTCCCTTTAAATGAGGAGAGAGCTTTTGCCGGTTCACTAATTGTTTTGCGAGTCTTATTTGCATTTATACTGCTATGTATAAAATTACTGCTATGTACAGTACAGGCCAAAAGTTTGGACACACCTTCTCATTCAATGCGTTTTCTTTATTTTCATGACTATTTACATTGTAGATTCTCACTGAAGGCATCAAAACTATGAATGAACACATATGGAATTATGTACTTAACAAAAAAGTGTGAAATAACTGAAAACATGTCTTGTATTTTAGATTCCTCAAAGTAGCCACCCTT
>JACXGI010003961.1:0-41048 GCA_016801175.1 Esox masquinongy
TGTGTGTGTGTGTGTGTGTGTGTGTGTGTGTGTGTGTGTGTGTGTCTGCTGATCCAAAGACCCAATAGGCTGGGTTCTTGCTGGACACGCCCAGGACAGCATCAGAGCTGGGGAAACCTCTGTTCTCATGCCCCACAGAAGTGGAATGAGCTGTCTTGAGTTGGGTCAGTTTTAGAGTTCAGGTAACAATGTCACTCCCTGACTAAAAAAACTAATTACAAAACAACCATAGACAGTGCTCCAGTAACATGAATCTGGTCACAAGTCTCTCCAGCGCCAAACCTCTCCCGCACCATTATTTGCTGTAATAAATATGAAAACTGACATACAGTTAGATCAGGAAATATTTGCACACTGACACAATTTTCATAATTTTGTCTCAGTATGCCACCACAATGGATAAGAATTGAAATGAAAAAAACGAGATACAATTGAAGTGTAGACTTCAGCTTTAATTCAAGGGGTTGAACAAAAATATTGTATGAAAAGTTTAGGAATTGCAACCATTTTCATACACAGCAGTCCCCTTATTTCAGAGGCTCAAATAATTGGACAAATTAACACAATCATAAATAAAATGTTCATTTTTAATATTTTTTTGAAAATCCTTTGCAGGCAATGATTGCTTGAAGTCTGGAGTGCATGGACATCACCAAACGCTGAGTTTCCTCCTTTGTGATGCCTTGCCAGGCCTTTAATGAAGCTGTCTTTTGTTGTTGTTGTTTGTTCGTGTGTCTTTCTGCCTTACGTTTTATCTTCAGCACAGTGAAATCCATGCTCGATTGGGTTGAGATCAGGTGATTGACTCTGCCATTGCAGAATATTCCACTTCTTTGCCTTAAAAAACTCCTGGGTTGCTTTCGCGATATGTTTTGGTTCATTGTCCATCTGTAAAGTGAATCGTCGTCCAATCAGCTTCACTGAATTTGTCTGAATCTGAGCAGACAATATATCCCGATACATTTCAGACTTCATTCGGCTGCTTCTGTATTCTGTCACATCATCAATAAACACTAGTGACCCAGTGCCATTGGAAGCCATGCATGCCCATGCCATCACACTGCCTCCCCCGTGTTTTACAGATAATGTGGTATGCTTCGGATCATGAGACGTTCCAAGCCTTTTCCATACTTTTTTCTTCCCATCATTCTGGTACAGGTTTATCTTAGTTTCATCTGTCCAGAGAATGCTGTTCCAGAACTGGGCTGGCTTTTTTAGATGTTTTTTAACAAAGTCTATTCTGGCCTTTCTATTCTTGAGACTTATGAATGGTTTACACCTTGTGGTTGAACCCGCTGTATTTGCTCGTATGAAGTCTTCTCTTTATGGTAGACTTGGATAATGATATGCCTACCTCCTGGAGAGTGTGCTTCACTTGGCTGGATGTTGTGAAGGGATTTTTTCTTTACCATGGAAACGATCCTACGATCATCCACCACTGTTGTCTTCTGTGGACGTCCAGGCCTTTTTGTGTTGCAGAGCTCACCAGTGCATTCTTTTTTTTTCAGAATGTACCAAACTGTTGATTTGGCCACTCATAATGTTCCAGCTATCTCTCTGATGGCTTTTTTTGCAGCCTAAGGATGGCCTGTTTCACTTGCATTGAGAGCTCCTTTGACCACATGTTGTGGGTTCACAGCAACAGCTTCCAAATGCGAATGCCACACCAGGAATCAACTCTAGACCTTTTACCTGCTTAATTGATGAAGAAATAACAAAGTAATAGCCCACTCCTGGCCATGAAACACCTTTTGAGTCAATTGTCCAATTACTTTTGGTCTCTTGGAAAAGAGGGGGCTACATATAATAGCCCCCTCTTTTATTATTTGTTTTATTATATATTTTCTTCCTAAACCCTTCCTCCAATTTGGATGTGAGTACCCTCAAATCACATTAACAAAACTTGTGTCAGTGTCCAATTATATCCAGACCTAACTGTATTCATTGTATTCCTTTTAATTTGTTCGTCAGTAATCAGCCCTCTGGATCCTACTTTAAAATGTCAGTTTTTAATCATGACTTTCTGTTTAAATTAAGCATAGAATGCCTGCAGACCCCCCGTCGTACTGAGACATTAGCATTTTAACCACTGTAGATGTTGTCTGTCCACCTGTGGAGAACACTCTCCATATCTCAGTGACTGGCGGGTGTAGGTCAGGGGTGTCTCCCGTTGAATCCTTCCCTGTACTGGCTCTCTCCATGCTGAAGTGTAGCGTAGGTCTGTTAGATGGGCAAGCCCAACTGGTAAACCTCATGCACATTATATTTAGCGGTCAACCTTCGTAGGGCTGGTTTTTGAAGAGAGAGCATTTATAAAAGAAGGTAGATCTATCGGTTGCTCAAATTGAAACCAGTATTGTTAATGTATTAAGCGCATTTCAAGGTGACTTGTACTATGTCTGACTTTGTGTGCCTAGGCTTACAGGAAAGTCAACCACTAAGTGTTAGTTATTGATTATGTAAACTATAGAGCTGAGAAGGCCATAGAGAAGACACATTTACACATTGCATATAATTTAAAAGTTTCGCTTCAAATCACGTTGTTCATAACAATCGTTATTATTTACCGGTATCATGACATTGTTTATCTCAGGAAAGGCAAGTAGATTTGTGAGGTAAATGTCAGCCTGTCAGCCTACTTGTCTATCTGTCATCCTTTCTGCCTGCCTGTCTGTCTCTCTTTCTGCCTGCCTGTCAGTCTTTCTGCATGTCTGTTTGTCTTCTTTTCTGCCTGCATTTCTGTCTGTCTGTCTGTCTTTCTGCCTGCCTGTCTTCCTTTTTGCCTGCCTGTCTGTCTTTCTGTCTGTCTTCCTTTTTGCCTGTCTGTCTGTCTCTCTGCCTGTCGGTCTTTCTGTTTGCCTGCCTGTCTGTCCGAGGCAGGGCCAGCTGGTTGTTGTAGACATCTGGAAGACAGTGGACACAGCATGGAGGAGGATCCTTCAGCATCAAGCACAAATGGCTCCCTATTCCCTACTTAGTGCACTACTGTGAACAAGCGTCCTATGAGCCCTGTTCAGAAGGAGTGCACTATGTAGGGAAGAGAGTGCCATTTGATCAGCGGCCAGTGAGTTAGCGCCAGTGTAGAGTATTGCCGATCAATAACAGACTGATGGTTTCCTCTCCGCCCACCTCCTGTTCCCCTGGGGACGAGCACGCTACAGCTCGGATAGACAAAGAGAGGCTTTTAATGGCCCATTCTCCAGAAACACATTCAAAACACAGCCACATGAAGAGGGAAATTTTACTCATATTGCCAAAAGAAAAGGAGTTACAGTGAAGATTTGCAAAATACTTACAGTAAATATTTGATATTATATAAATTTTTACAGTAAAAATCTAATTACAGTGTACCATTAGTATTTAAATATTTGCTCAACGAAAAGTGCAACTTAAAAAGCCTATTTGGGTTTGAAAAAAGCACTATACAATTCGTTATCTTACTGTTTGTTCGGTGAGCACCATAGAAGAGCCAAGAGGGGGAAGAGAGAGAGGGGTAGAGCGAGGAAAAACAGAAAGAAACAGAAGTAGAAACAAAGGAAGAGAGGGGTAGAAACAGAGATAGACAAAGAGAGATTGTGAGAGAGAGAGGAAGAGACATGACTGGTGAGAGAAAAAGGAATATATCAGTATAAATAATGTAACATGTTTGACCTCCATAGAACACTGTCAGGGAGCTGGAAACCACACACACACAGAATAACACTACAGTGCATCAGAGCAGACCCTTGAGACTAACTGGGCTGAACCAGAGGCTGTTTAGTCATACTGTTTCTCCCTGTATAACCTACTCTGTGGCCTCATATACCGTAATGGCTTCTATTTAATGTTTGGTCATTACCCAGAACAACGACTGGCAGGTTATCTAGGTGCAAAATAGCCCATTAGCCAAAGGGCGTTGATGAAGTCACAGACAGGATTGTATAATACTGTTGTACACCCACCACTTTTTTCCCCCCGACGGCCGTGTTGACAGAGAGTATACAGTGTTGTGTTGCTGACCTTCTGGAAACACTGTCTCTTAGATTCCCTGTCACAGATTAAGCCTTGTCCTGGACTAAATATCAAGCTCAATGGAAAATCGGAAAGGGAATTTTATTTAGCCCTGGACTAGGATGAATCTGTGTCCAGGAATCTGCCCTGTCTCCTGACTCCCTGGCCTGGGTTTACCAGTGTTATGTTTCTGAACACCTCCCATCAATGCTGAGGGTTTCTCAGGTTCTCCAGAAGTGCAAGTGATCTAATGGTTTCATCAGAATCCAGAACGTGGAAGTGCACTGCCTCGCAGTACAGCTGCGTCATTGTGGCCAGGGGTTTGAATCCTGGTCCCTGCTTACCTGCAGTACTCGGGAGTCCCGAGGAGGGTGGGGCAAATTGGCTTAGCACAGTCTGGTGGTACGCCACACTCTTACCAGTTCCTTGGGGTAGGTCTGGCGCCTGCAAGCTCAATCGTGGTTTTTGGCCAGAGAACGCACTGTCCTCCACACACCTACACAACAAATATCATGAAATCGAGAGGGAAGAGAAACAGGGTAACGCTTTATTCAAATCATTTAAAAAAACATGTAAAGAAAAGACTAGTTTCCAGAGAATGAAACAGACACTTAGGTAGACCATGCTGCAGCACATGGAGTCACAGTATGAATATTTGAAGTTCTTTGCTGCCCTGCGGTCGTCGTCTACTAATGGCTGTAGTGAAGTGAGCCAGACAGTGAACAGTCCATCAGCATTCCACACGTCATTCATTTTAGTCCCTATACTTCTCTCCTGTCAAAAGAGACCAAGGCAGAAGGAACGGACCCTTTTCAGACGATATTAACCCGGGCTCTCTCCCCCCTTTCTGTCTCTTTCCCATTCTGTATATTTCTGTCGCTCCGTCAGGGGGAGGATTCTCTGGGCGCCATGGAGAAGGTGTGTCGTCAGCTGACCTATCACCTGAGCCCTCACTCACAGTGGAGACGGCAGGGCATACTGAAGAGGAAGCCACAGGCATGGTGAGGAGACCGTGTGTGTGTGCGTGTGCGTGTGCGTGCGTGCGTGCGCGCGTGTGTGTCTCTGAGTGTGTGCGTGTGTGTGTCCAAAAAATAGTGGTACAGGTTAATGAGCCAAAAACAGATTAAGAATATTTGTCTTTTCTATTAGATAGTGTACCAGTCAAACGTTTGGACACACCTACTCATTCAGGGGTGTTTCTTTATATTTACTATTTTCCACATTGTTGAATAGTAGAGAAGACATCAAAAAATGAACAAAATACAAAGTCCCAGCGTGTGAGAACTGCACGTTTAACTAGGGGATAACATCTGGAGCGGTGAGCAGGTTGTTCCACAGACGTCTAGAAATCCAAACATAGAAGTGTAAATACTGTGATGCTGTGGAGCACAGCACCAGGCTTTAATCACGTTAGGCCTATACATGGCTCCGACCATGACAACATAATTACATTTGCATGGCTCTGACAGTTTGGCGTGGGTGCCGAAGAATTAGATTGATGCCTGTTCAAGTAATTCTACTTCTATAAAGATAACACTGCGAGGTCAGAGCCACGTAACAGTTCTGATATGATTAACACCCGGGCTTCTAGGTCCTAGAGTAGCCTGTGGTTTTCTTTCCTGGGGACAGTCGGAGAGCCGCCCGGTTTGTCTGTGACACATTGACTGAAGTCTACGAAGTCCTACTGAGTTGTCTGGTCATCCCACCTGCATAGCTTCTTCAACTGTATGAACTGTAAGTCGATCTGGACAGGACATGCGCCTGTTAGACGGCTGAAATATAAAACGCTGTTAACGTCTTATGTGAAAACATCTGATGTAATGGTTCAAAAGACCCTATTTGTGAGGAAAAAAGGAGCAGAATCGGTGTGTCTGTGTTAATACATACCTTTTCGATGGATGGAGCCTGATGTTGTTCTGGGTTTTGGAGTGGAAACACTGTCGTGCTGCCTGGACAACATGTCACCAATCAGTACGCCATTTTCTAAATGTTTCAAGAAGGCTCTTGTGACACTGTTCTCCACATGTGAAAACTCCTTCCAGACACCTACCATTTTTCGCTCCATTAATTTTCTTGTCACATACAGTAGTTGGAAGGAACCGTCTGGGTTACATTACAAATACATTACAAATTTACATTAAAAAATAGTGCAGTCTGTCCCCGAAGCATTGTGATTGTCAGTGTTTGCTGGGTCCTCCTTAACACTGCCTTCCTATCTGTAATTACAGAGGTGGCTACAGGACACGTCTTCAACATCTCTTCGCTCCTCTTTTCTGTCTTTTCTCTCTCCTCTCTCTCTTCTCAGTTTTCTCTCTCTCACTCTTCACTCTCTGTCTCACGTGATCTGCATATGATAACACCTATTAAAGAATTGTTCAAATAATTTACAACCCCATTTCAAAAAAAGTTGGGACACTGTGTAAAATGTAAAGAAAAACAGAATGCAATGATGTGTAAATCATTTAACACCTATATTCAATAGAAAATAGTACAAAGACAACATATCAAATGTTGAAACTGAGAAATGTTATTGTTTCTTGAAAAATATATGCCCACTTTGAATTTGATGCCAGCAACACATTTCAAAAAAGTTGGGTAATATTTCTCAGTTTTAACATCTGTTATGTTGTATTTGTACTATTTTCAATTAAATATAGGGATAAATGATTTGCACATCATTGCATTCTGTTTTTATTTGAATTTTACGCAGCATTTTTGGAATTGGGGTTGTAATCGTTTGCTTCAGTTTGGGTGCTGTGATTGTAGGGGTAGTTTGCACTTTTGGTTATATTTGTACCATTGAAGGACAGCTGCATTTTTGAGTTTTTTGTATTGGAACCCAGATCATATTATTTAGTATTGGAACCCAGGTCTTATTATTTAGTATTGGAACCCAGGTCCTAACATTTTGTATTATTTATTTATTCATTTATTTAACTTTTATTTAACGAGGGAGACAAAAATTCCGGTTGGATACTATTCGAAACATGAGGTACTTTATATGAAAAGGCAGAACTACCCAACAAGGTAGATACAAAAGGTGTCTCTAACACTAACCAACTCTGAGATCTTGTATTGTAGCCGGATGATCAAGGTGTCAACAGAGATGTTAAGTATACCAGAAGCCTGTGGAGTAAGGCTGAAACCCAAGTTTTCACAACATATGTTCTGTGGACGTCTTTAGCTTCATTTGAATGGAATTTGTCACCAGGCCTCTCCTAGGTGGATGAGACAGGTCTGTTAATGCCTTTTGCCTCAGGTTTCATTAGCCACTACCTAATTAGCATAGGTGACAGGAACACTTGAACAGATGGACTCAGACAAACACATGCAGACAGATTCACAAAAATAAACGCTCACGGGGGAAACAAATGTGTGTGTCCCAAACCCCATTTTCAGTTCAAGTGAGTTGGTCAAAAATGTGCTAGGAAACCTAATGTGTGAACTCCCTGTAGTTAGACAGGGAGTTTTCACTTATGTTGAGTGCTTTTTGTTTTGAACAGCACAGAGATTCTATTCAATCATTCGATTCATTCTATTGTTCTGAGTGTTCTAATTCCTAATTGTGCAGAGGACAATAGATGTGGTATAGAGGTTAATGGAACTCCAGACTAAAAATAGAAATGTGCGTGGGTAACATCACAAATCTCGTCATTGCTTCCCAGCAAAATGGACCTACTGTACAGTTGGGATATTATTTGTTTATGTATTTTACTCTATGTTGAGACAGAAATTTGATGTCAACTCCAATATACTTCATGTTCATGTCATTTTTTCTACACTACTAGCTTATATGAAGTAGGGGTGGCATTAAGCAGTCACTTCCCTAAACATGAAAAGGACTATTTCAGAATGTTATGCTGAACAAATAGAGAAATATATAAAAATCTAAAAAGTAACTATGTTACAATAATCAAGTCATGATGGATTTGACAAATATTCACTTAGATCAGAGATTCTGACTGTGTGCCAAGAGCCGCATCTTTATAACTTTCCCACAATCTGCGTTCCATTGACCTCTTTACCACATGCATGGCTGACTCAGCTGTAAACACTGAATAGCAGTTGTCCTGGAATGGATTAACAATGCCAAGGTATAAAATGTTGAAAGAAGGACCCTAAATTATAAAAATGAGAAGCAGTTGTGCATTCATTTTTAAGAAGGAAAGATGATAAAGAAGATGCAATTGTACAATGAAAAAAAAATGAAAAAAATGTAAAAGCTATAATCACTTTATGCACAGGCATGAGGGCCAAAATAGGCATCTTTATAGTTAACTTACAGTAGAGAGACTGTTAGGAGTGCACGGAGCCCAGAAAGAACTGATGCTTGGTGAACACTAATTAAACAACTTTCAAATTAGAGGGACAAGCCTGTCTCTCTCTGTCTGTTTGTCCGCCTGCCTGCCTGCCTTTTCTGTCCTGTCTATCTCAGCGCTCCAGAAAGGTTTTGTGACCTTTTTTCATGGCTTTTCCATTTTGGCCATGAACAGTAATGTGAGTCCTGATATCAATGTCTACTTGAGTGTGTTTCATCTGTTTCACCAGCATGTGTGGATGCATATGACCCACTCTCTCCCAATAACTCACCTCTCCTCCCGCCGAAGGAGTAACTGTGACAACCGCCTCCTGTTGGAGCGCAGAACAGAGGCATCTACTGCCCTACATAATGAACATGTGCAAAATGAAGCGGCAGAAGAGGCGGAAAAATTGAGAAATCCATGAGAGGATTCAAAGATCATGGCAAAATGTTTTGCTATTCGCTGGTTAATTCAAAGATTTGAGTCTGTAGAAAGAGTTGTACTTCCCATCACCAGTCATTATTGGTCAGGTTGAAATCTAGCATGCCAGAGCACAAGGCATTTACTAAAATGTAAGATGATAATTGCTAAATCAACCCAAGAAATGTAATGTTCTCTAAAAGGTTGTTGCTGTAAATAAGACTGTGTTCTTGGGATACTTACCTTGTAAACATTTTTTTTTTTAAATAACTGTAAATGTGCTCTATTAGTAGCCATAATTGCATTCATAAAAATACCCATAGAGACCGTCACAATGCTAGTAGCCTAATCATAGATGTAAGGGAAAGCATACTATACATACAATCAAATGAAATTACTAAATTAATCTTTATGTAGAAATAAACTAATATGCCAAATTATTATTACCAACTAAATACTGTGCCGGTGCCACCAACTTTAACGCTCAGTGGCACCAATGGACAATGTTAATCGTTTTGTCTCACTTCCCGTCTGTCTGCCTTTATGTCTGTCCGTATGTCTTCCTTCCTGCCTGTTTTTCTGTCTGCCTGTCTGTCTGTATGTCTGCCTTTATGCATGGCTTCCCGTCTGCCTGTCCATACATCTTTTTTCTTTGCAACCCTTCAATCAGGGAATGACTTAGACACTACCGGGTGCAATTAATGATGTGGTAGAACAGAACACCAACAGGCTCCCAAGGAAAGAGTTGAATACCCCTGGTCTAATCAGTAATGTTCTAATTAGGTATGTAGTTAGTAATAGTCTAATTAGTAATTGTCTAATTAAATATGGTCTAAACATTAGTGTTCATTCACTAACTGTTCATTAATGGCTTAATCAGTATTGACCTAATCAGTAATGTTCTAGTTCGTAATGTATTAATTTGTAATTGTCTAATTAGTTATGGTCGAATCAGTAATGTCTATTTAGTTATAGTCTAATTAGTAATGGTCTGATCATTAATGGTTTAATTGGTATCGATCTAATCAGTAATGGACTAGTTAGATATAGTCTAATCAATATTGATCTAATCAGTAATGGTCTGAACATTAATGATCTAATCAGTAATGGGTAATAGGTATATTGAATCTGGTGAGAGATGTATTGACACTGACATATGATTGACATAGCGATAACCATAGCTCCATCCATTCCCCATAGAGGCAGGTGACCAGGACAAGGTGACACACACACACACACACACAAAAGTGACATAGTTCTTACTGTCAACTGACTAGCTGACAACGGAGTTCAGGTTAATACCAGTCATGATATCTGACACATGGGCACCAGGCTGTCACTAGGATGGAGTTACCGCTGAACAGTCATTGTGAACACATTACCAACATCCAGAGATTTGTGAGACTCTCACTTGATCCCAGTCGACCTCGCCATAAAACCTCTGTGCATGTTGTGTAGCATTTTGACAGTGTAGATTGTTGATTATGTAGACTTTTGAAAGTGCAGAATCTTGACTGTGTAGAATGCTCACTTTCTAGAATGTTGACTGTGTAGAATGTTGACGGTGTAGAATGTTGACGGTGTAGAATGTTGACGGTGTAGAATGTTGACTGGGTAGAATGTTGACTGGGTAGAATGTTGACTGGGTAGAATGTTGACTGGGTAGAATGTTGACAGTGTAGAATGTTGACGGTGTAGAATGTTGACTGGGTAGAATGTTGACTGGGTAGAATGTTGACTGGGTAGAATGTTGACTGTGTAGGATTTTGACTGTGTAGAATGTTGACTGTGTAGAATGTTGACTGTGTAGACTTTTGAAAGTGTAGTCTTTTGAAAGGGTAGAGTATTGACATCATAGTATGTTGACTGTAGAATGTTGACTGGGTAGAATTTTGACAGTGTAGAATATTCACTATATAAAATATTCACTGTGTAGGATGTTAACTGTGTAGAATATTGACTGTGTAGAATATTGACGGTGTAGAATATTGACGGTGTGGAATATTGACGGTGTGGAATATTGACGGTGTACAATGCTGACGGTGTAGATTGTTGACAGTGTAGAATAGTGACTGTGTAGAATGTTGACTGTGTAGAATGGTGACAGTATAGAATGTTGATTGTCTACAATGTTGTATGTGTATAATGGTGACTGTGCATATTAGGGATTTCGCAGTAATCCTATGTGTGACTAGTTAAGCATATGTGTGTGTGGTAAATTATGCACAGGGTACGATGTACACCCACTCTGCCGAGACATGTTGTGGTGATTAAATGTCACTTCCTTATGTTATGAAACAAACACCAAGACAAATATTCTTCTTGTCATGAATTGTTCAGTCTTCCTTTAATGTCCTGCATCATTGACAATATATGCAAAAACTTTGATTTCAAGAACTAATATAACAATCATAAGAACATACTGTTAGGTCCGTTAACAGTTATCTTCAAATACAGCAGAAGGGGCTATCCAGTTAATACGTTCTGTATTGCTCAAAC
Organism: Esox masquinongy; assembly: GCA_016801175.1. Classification (NCBI taxonomy): domain Eukaryota; kingdom Metazoa; phylum Chordata; class Actinopteri; order Esociformes; family Esocidae; genus Esox; species Esox masquinongy. The sequence continues at coordinate 11,211 of JACXGI010003961.1, forward strand.
GGTTACAATTTGCAAAGAAGGGTGGTTGTGTGATTTCCCTGAGGAGCAGACTGAATGTTCCTTAGCCCTGGATTTAATGTGGCCTAATTCACATTCTTTCACCTTTCCCTTGAAATGGGCTATTGTTTCCTGCTTTTTAGATGGATTGGTATAGAACGGGTCTGTGACGCTGGGTAGGGTCTGGTCTGCAAGTTGAAGAATTTTTCATTGTCGAGCCATAATCATCCTAGTTAAAGCTGGGATCCTTAATTTAAACTATAACAAAGAGATCAAGAGCGAAGGAAGAGAGAGAGGTCACTTGTCAGGATGGACCTCTCAGACACTCTCTCAGCCCTTGCCACTCTGTATTCCCTTTCATCCCTCCTCCCTTTCATCCCTCCACCCTTTCATCCCTCCACCCTTTCATCCCTCCTCCCTTTCATCCCTCCACCCTTTCATCCCTCCTCCCTTTCATCCCTCCTCCCTTTCATCCCTCCTCCCTTTCATCCCTCCACCCTCCTCATCCCTCCTCCCTTTCATCCCTCCACCCTTTCATCCCTCCACCCTTTCATCCCTCCTCTCTTTCATCCCTCCTCATATGGCACTCTCGTTAGAATGGTTATAATATGCTAAACAGGTTGCTGCATTAATATTCATTCCCACAATTTGTGGGAATGAATTTAATCCTTATTCACTTCAAACCAGCTGTAAAAAAGCCAACACTATTGACAGTTGCTCCTCTGCTACTTCTCATTTGCATGTAGGCTCTTGTGCTACTAGTATCACATGAATATTTTACACACTTAAGAATCTGGATGAGTGGGTTGGGCTCAGTTTCATTTCAACTCCAGTGTTATACAGGCTTTGGGTCAGTTCCATTTCAACTGCAGTGTTATACAGGCTTTGGGTCAGTTCCATTTCAACTGCAGTGTTATACAGGCTTTGGGTCAGTTCCATTTCAACTGTTTGATCTGTGCTTTTATCTAATTCAATCAATCAGCAAGGAAGCAGGGGTAAGTGATGGCAATGCTAAACAACCTTTATTGAAGTCATTTTTGGTTTTGTAAAGCACAGTCCTTGTTGGTTCAGTAACTAACCAATGTGTAATTAGGCAATAGGGCACAGGTGGGTGTGGTATATGGCCAATATAACACAAACCCCTGGGATGCCTTATTGTTATTATAAACTGGTTAAAAATGTTGTGATGTCATACCATTGGTATACACCCCATATACCACTTTCAGTGAATCAGCAATCGGGACTCAAACCACTCGGTTTATAATATGTCATATTGCCCTCACTCCGGAATACACACACACAGTAGCATTGGGAAAGATTCTTGTGACATTGTTTTTATTTCAGTGACTGTTCAGTCATGGCTGTAGCATCTACTGCAACATAATATTGATGAGATATAATATTTTGTGTATATCCTATAAGGTAAACTCTAAATCGAAGGACTCAGCAATGTGTCATTGCACTGGCTTGTATCTGTGTTCACCATTTGCAAAGTGCAGCTAACCTAGTGATTAGACATTTAACCAAAAGGTTTCTGGGGTGAATCTACGAGGTGAAACAAATTTTTCTGTATTTATCTGTGAGCGCTCATTGTTGCAGCTTTCTACACTTCACCAATTCGGATGGGTTGTGCTAAATTTTGGAAGCCAATTCTCTGTTGAACCTTGTGGGCAAACTGACAAATATCCCTTTTTTAGGGGTGGGTGGAGTACTCAAATCTGTGCTTTTAGTGATACTACAATTGTAATTTATTCAAGTAAAAGAGACCTTCAGAAAATACACAAGTAAGGGTAAAAAAAATATCAGTTCAAATAATGAGTTAAGTACTGATTACAAAAGTTATTTCTATATCTTATAGGGAAACAATAGTCATATTATCGTCTCATTGAAATGGCTCCTCCAAAAACACTGATTTGTTTGTACAGTGGGACTTTTCAGATCTAAAGAAATTTCAGATGGATGATCATGTGAAATATTAAACAAAAAGTAAAACACATTGCCATTTATTGCTAAACATCATAATATCTGCTATAGAAAACAAGCAGTGTTGTGCGTCTGTCATTGATTCGTCATTGAATTGGTTAAAGCCTTTCAGGTAAATAAATTAATCCTAATTTGGATTGAACATCCTAGGGTTCTCAGAGGACAGTCTAGCCTGATTTGAAAACAAATTCTCTGAGGTATATATTGTATTAAATGTAAGTTTAACCTTCAGAGGTTAAACTTGACAGGTCAGGGCTGTTTTGGCGGCAAAAGGGGGACCTACACAATATTTCGCAGGTGGTCATAATGTTATGGCTGATCGGTGTAGATATATAATAATCCTCCTTCAAGTATGTCGACACCTATAAATACCTTGCTATATGCCTGGATTGCTGAATCTTACTCAAGACCCATATCACCCACCTTCAGTCAAAATGATGAATCCAGAATGTTGTTTTTTTCCATAACAACGCACCCTTCAGCCACGTTGCCATGTTTACCCATATAATAATGTCATTTAAAATCAAACACATTATCCTGCCATCTGGTCAATTCACTTGCTGAGCTCGTGTCTGTATATGTGTCCTGCTGTATATAGTGTAATTTGATGAGTATCGTTTATTTCTCTCATATGTAGTGTTTATTTGTTTGTGTATTTTGACATTCTTCATGTGATACTGTGTGTGGCCCTGTCCTCTTGCACTTGTATGCATTTAGCCATCATTGAAAATGAGAATTGTTTCTTAGTTGACTTGATAGTCTGTTATAACGGTGAAATAAAAAATATGCATAAATTGTCTTTCAGTCAATCTGCATCCAGGTCCCAGGCTATCCAGTCCATCGAACCCCTAGCTAAGTCCTGAGGCCCTGACTCTGCACAGTGCTCACTAGTCTATAGCGTGGGATTCTGGTTGGAAGCCAAGCCATTAGTGTGGGATTGATGTGCTGTAAATTTCATCTGTTTTTATTTACATTCTGTCCTGCTTTTTGAATTTGTTAGTATAAACTACCGGGGGAGAGGAGTCAAACAAGGAATGTTCAGATGGGTCCAGGGTTGATCCACCACTGACTAACCCATAGACAGGGAATTACTGAGGTCTTCAAGTCAACATTCCACGTTGGTCGCAATGCAGCTACGCCGTTGCAGCTTGGAGTTTGAATCCTGATCCCGTCATACTGAAAGTGCCCCGGGGGTTCCGAAGAGGGAGGAGCTAATAGTCTCAGTGGTGGCTGGGCTGGATGTCAGACAGGGTTCACTTGTCTCATGCGGTTATAGCGACACCTTGTGGTACGTCTGGGTCTTGCAAGCTCGATGTTGGTAGTTGGACCGGAAAAGCAGGGCATGTCTGCCGGTGTATACTTCCTAATTGAGTGATCAGGGTTTTTCCTACATTCAAAACTCAAAGGTGACCGCCTTCCCAAAATCTCGCACCGCCTCTGTGTGTCGGCATGGTAAAACGTGATTTTGCGCTCATAAATAAATACCAGCAAAATACTGCAGCAAATGTGACAGTTGGAGGAAACCTGATAAGTAATGAGTAACATCCTAGGTTTATTTTACACCCAAGCATCTCAAAATATTTAAATAAAACTAAATAAGCCCTAAACTACATCCAATGTGTATAACATTTTTTTAACGTTACAGATGACTTCTAGTAGCCTAGTAGCGATTTTTTTTAAAGAGAGTTTTAAAGACAAACGAAGATGACTGGTGAAAAGACGATCAGATTAGGGTATGCACTGTCACCAATAACATATATGCAATATAAAAAATATACAATTAACATATTTCAGTCACTACCAATATAAATCTATGAACGTGAAGACGCTTTTGGAAACAGGGTTGTAGTTCAATACCTGGACCAGTTGATGAATGGTTCTCTGCTTGGCTCATATCTTGGCTTCACATGGCTATTGGAAGTGAGATTTACTATTCTTAAATCCATAATTGAACCATTTTGGGTGCATGTTGGGTAACAATAATTGGGGTTAAAACCTTTATTGCATTGTGCATTGTTTTCATTTGTACCAGGAAGACGTTCAAGTCTGATCTCACTTTCCCTTTTTCACGGCATCAACTGTAGAGCAGGCCTTTTATCCAGTTCACTTGAGTTCACTTCTTTCACTGCCAAACACCAGACTCTCCATTGTGTTAATTGCTACCTCCTAGCATGTATTTTGAGCATGTCTTTCACATTTTCATCTCAGAACGTTTGTTTTCCCTCTTCTACCACCGGGAGGTCTGGGTTATTTGGTTGTCCATCTGTTTTCTTACATGCCGCACCCTTTCGTTTCTAATTTTTCATTCTGTGGTCATTTCTAGGCAAGAGTGTTTGTGTTTACTCATCCCACGCTCCAAACCACACAGATTGTTTGGAGCAAACAACACCACTTAATTTCAGAACGGCATTTATCTGCTTGTTTTCTGATGACAACAAGACCCCTGAAATAATTGTAATTACATTCCATAATTGTAAAATTAAAAGACACTCCACACCTGGGTTTTGCCACGAGTATGACAAGCTTATGAAAACATGGCGGGAACACTCCAGCTGCGTATCGGAGGCACTTATTTGTTTTAATGAGTTTAGCAGAAAATCTTACCTTATTTGCGATAGACGGATTTACAGACAGACAGACCGCTAGATATGCATGAACTCAAACATCGCTCACTCTCTTAATTCCTCCTCAAATTGTCAATGTGCGAACCTTTCCATGTTAAAGGGTGAACCCATTTCTCACCTCTACGCTCCTTAGCACACAAATCAACATGAAATTGGGAAAATAACATTTTTCCTGGCAGTGATGTAATTGGTCTACCTACATGTTGATATGCCCGGGGCTTGACTGTCCCTGTTTCACTGTAATAGGATATTGACTGTCCTTGTTTCCCTGTTATAGGGCAATGACTGTCCCTGTGCCACTGTAATAGGGCAATGACTGTCCCTGTAATATAACAATGACTGCCCCTGTTTCACTGTAATAGAACAATGACTGCCCCTGTTTCACTGTAATAGAACAATGACTGCCCCGTTTCACTGTAATAGAACAATGACTGCCCCTGTTTCACTGTAATAGAACAATGACTGCCCCTGTTTCACTGTAATAAAACAATGACTGCACCGTTTCACTGTAATAGAACAATGACTGCCCCTGTTTCACTGTAATAGAACAATGACTGCCCCGTTTCACTGTAATAGAACAATGACTGCCCCGTTTCACTGTAATAGAACAATGACTGCACCGTTTCACTGTAATAGAACAATGACTGCCCCTGTTTCACTGTAATAGAACAATGACTGCCCCGTTTCACTGTAATAGAACAATGACTGCCCCTGTTTCACTGTAATAGAACAATGACTGCCCCTGTTTCACTGTAATAGAACAATGACTGCCCCTGTTTCACTTCATGTTCTTCTAATAGTGTAATATCCTTCCGGTCAGACAAAGATTTCTCTCAGAGATAGCTCAATGCATCACTGCTATGGTGTTACTAAATATGAACAACACACTGATTCTAACTGACCACTGTTCCTCTCTCCTGTGTCCTAGTCTCAAGGTGATGCTGTCTGCTCCTCCAGCCAACGGGATGCTTGATCTGTCCGGGATACCTCTGACAGTGCGTGACATGGAGCGGCTGTGTAGCTACCTGCAGCGTCACGCGCCCATCACATGCAGCCTGGAGCTGGGTTTCACAGAGCTCACCGACGACGCATTTCTCCTGCTCCTGCCCACATTGGCCGCCCTGCCCCGCCTGGAAACCCTGGCCCTCAACGGCAACCGGCTGACCCGTTCCGTCCTCAAGGAGCTGACAGACAGCCTGAAGGACCCGGCCAGCTTCCCCAGTGTCACTTGGATCGACTTGGGCAACAACGTGGACATCTTCTCCCTGCCCCAGCCATTCCTGATGAGCTTGAGGAAACGCTGCCCCAAGCAGGGCAACCTGCCCACGATCCTGGAGTTTGGCGAGAGCCAAGCCAGCGAGCCCGAAGGCAGGGGAGGGGAGGATGAAGAGGACGATGACAGAGATGACACCAACCGGACAGAGAGCATGGGGGAGCTAAGGTCAGAGGGCGAGGTGGATGGAGAGACAGAGATCGAGGAGATGATGGAGGAATTACTGGACTTTGACCTAGAGGTGCAAGGGAAGGAGGAGGAGATGGAAGAGGATAGCATGTGGACGATGGAGGAGCAGGGGATGGGTGGAAATAGAAGGGCAGATACTATGGGACAGGGCAGGAGGAAGGAGGTGGGGAAGGCAGAGCTAGAAGAGGAAGACACACAGAGCCAGTCCTCCCATGTGTCTTGCTCCAGCCAATCACAGAATTCCCCGGTGGAGCTGATAAAGAGGGAAAGAGAGGAGAGGTCTGATCACTCAGACCACCTGACATGAGTGAGACTCCCTGTTACAGTCTGGTTGTAACCCCCCCCCCCACACACACACACAGGTTTAGTCTTGTTTGGAATGAAAAGAGGACATTCCCAGAAGACAGTGAATGTTTCTATAACGTTAAGTAACGTTCTCGGAATGCGTAGGTATGCAGAAATGTTTTTTCTGGGTGGAACATGTAGGGGAGGGTCTCTGGTTTTGGAAAAACAAATTAACCAAATGAACTGTTTGCATACAGATGCACATTTAAGGGAAATGGCAATTCATGTTGATAGAGGATGTTTGGGATTAATAACTCTAATTTTTGTTTAATTATCAATTACTATTATAATCCTCTGTAGTAAAGAGTAAAAGATATCTTATCTGATATTATATATATATATATATATATATGCATATTCTAATGTACATGTGAGTATGTCAAATCTGGCATGTATGAGATGTTTTATTCAGGGTTTACTTCCTGCTAATCCTGTCCGATTGATGGACAATTGCCTATGTGCCTGTCATCCCTGGTGGAGAGTCTGTGTGTCAGAGGGAGAAAGGTAGCAAGAGAGAACGACAGACGGATATACAGGCCGACAAGTAGATGGGGGGTGGCAGAATGCCTAGTGATCAAGAGCCTTGGGCCAGAAACTGAGCCGACAAGCTAAAACAAATCTGCTGTTGTGCCTTTCAGCAAGGCACCTAACCCTACTTAATCCTGAAAGTAGCTCTATATAAGAGTGCCGGCAAGATGACGAAAATGTAACAAATTTAGACAGACAGAAAGTAGTGAGATGAGTAGGTGCACACAACTGGGTTGTAAAATTAGAGGAACTTTGTTCATCCTGGTTTCCCATAAATCCTGATTTGGAGAATTCTCTGCTGATTCAAAATGTCCCGCACTACAGCAGTGTCAATCCAAAAATAAATGCAAATGTTGATCGTGGCATACTGACAGTGGCAAACAGTGGACTTTCCTAGAGGGCGCTGTAGATTGGCTCAGCACTTTCTGGAGCGGGTAGTACACTCCTGAGACGACTGAGGTGCTGTGGCAAGGTATTTACCATCATTGCTGATTGGGCATCATGAAATTGGGTGGGGAAAATAATTATTGGAAGTTCCCGGACTTTTGCAACACCGGGAGACAGTGTGTGAACTTGTCTTGTCCTCTCTGATGTCACAGTCTGTTTGTCTCTTAATCCCTCTGACAAGCGCTCTCTTCATCAGTCATACTACCCAGTGTTGGTGCAAATGCATGCTCCAGTTTTCCCTGTTATGTGAATGCGCACTGAGGGTACCTTTAAACAAGTGCTACTGGCAGAGAAACATGAATGGAAAACCGAAATGTGAACGATTGTGAGGTGGGTCGAATGTGAATGTGGACAGATGCTAACTGCAAGCCCAGTGGTTGTAAAGGACCTTAGGGAGGAATCTGTTCCTGTGCGTGAAACCTGTGTTGTTTGTAGGCCACGGAGAAGGGCTTGGGAGCTATGGCGACAGTTGTAGTTAACAGAGTAATACAATATCTTAGTTAAGTAGTACAGACCAAAGTGCTGAATAACACCCTATATTTAGTAGCCTTGCCCTTTATTCACGGCAACCATTTAGAGGTCTTACTTAGCGCCGTTGTATCGGAACATTTACAGCATTTCATTGAATGGTTACAGAGATGCCATCTAACATGGACCTTCTTCAGGCTGAAGCTATTGGACATTCCATAATTCTTAGTCAATATGTACCACCTACAGAGCATAATGTTTTTTCATTTCTAACAACGGTCTAGTAAAATGCTTTAAAAATTAGGATTATGTGCTTAACCTTCATTGTTAGCTTTGTAAATGAGGTTCCTTTGGGCCTTTAAGGGCCGTAACACGGTTATATATCACCTAAGCTGGGGGTAGAAATCAGGGGCGGAGCTTGGCTTTCACTCCCATGGGTGCTAGGCATTGGCGCTCCTCTGAAGTCGTACTATTTCCTACGTCGACTTTAATACCATTCTCGGAGTAACTTAAGCAAGTTTCATCTACCATGATGAACATAAGCTTGTTATTAGGCTACAACAAATCGTACCTGCAGTTACAAGGCCTGGATCATCACTGTCCAGGGTTGCCATATCCGCGGTTTTAATGCTAATTGGGCTACTCTTCAAACAATGTCGCGGGTGGCGGGTTTTTGGGCTACTTCTGAACTTCACCGCGGCCGCACCATTTCCGTCTTTATGTGCTGCTATATCGTGTGTTTCTATGCTGTTATCACAGTCAGACGTCAGCTACGGTAGGATGTTCCCGGGGGCGGGGGGTTGTTGGGGTTCACTTGTAAAATAGTCAATATTGTGCGCCAACAAAAGTTGGGCTAGTTTTCAGGCATTCTGGGCTGGTTTTGAGCAGTCGTTGTTTTGGACGTTTTTGCTTAACCTGGCAACACTGTCACTGTCTTCCCCTTTGACTCTTCCGTGCTGCTGCTGTCATTGTAAAGTTAGGTCTGTCAATCTTCTCATACGGATGCTGCTCAAAGACTTCACAGAAGACGTTGGTCAAGGGCACATGTTATATTTATTTTTATAATGTCTTGCTTTTCTTTCCTCTTCTGAGCGGAGACATGACTACGTTCCATTTTCATGTTTTGTTATTTTAGCTAGCTATCTTCCACAGCTCAGATCTTAAGCTAACAAGCCGGCAAGATCTGAAGTAACGCCCCCGCAGTCACAGATTGGGCGATCCTTGTGGAACCATAAAATCAATGCAGATGTAAATCACTTGAATGTCAACATAAGTATTCTCTTAACTAAATACTATATAGCAACTAAACAAAAACAAATGTAATATTTTGTTATTCTTCTTGCGATATATATTTCATATATTTTTATTCTGCTTGCGATTATTGTTTTTAATGATAAGACCAACGTTCTTGTCGAGCACCCATTAAAGCTCCGCCACTGGTTCATATATTAAGTCGAAGTTCTTTAGTGTAATTCCTCAAAACAATGATTATCCCAGAGACGGATAGACAGTTGTGCTAGCTAATCATTTGGTACTGTTAGTCAGATGGATATATCCTAACTAAATCACTTAAATCACTATGGCCCTTATTCTCAGGGTGTCATGAACTCTATCCACTGTTGCACACTGTTGCACCTCTAGCACATCAGTTCTCAGGTTTACTCCAATCTGAGAGTCGTCTTAAAGCAAGTCTTTCGTATTTCAGAGTCCACTTGAACTCAACCTGTGTGTGTGTGTGTGTGTGTGCGTGCGTGCGCGCGCGCGCGCGCGTGTGTGTGTGCGCGCGCGTGTGTGTGCGCGTGCGTGAGAGAGAGATGTATGGATAGTTACACTGTTTTCATCAAGATGTTCTAATGTGTGTCTCCAAATTCATTTTATCTTGGAGAGTGCTTGGTCTGTCTGGGTGCAGGGTCTTGAGTCTCGATGTCCGGTCATCGAAGGAGAGACTTGTGTGTTTCTCGTGCCCTCACACAGTGTGCAACAGTCATTGCCGTCAAGTGGGACAAGATCCTATTGGAACTCAGTCCAATGTAACTGTCCTACTCGTGGAGTCTGGAAATATCTGGCACCTCTACTCACTGCCAACCACAGTGCTGCAATCTCCTGTCCCAAAACTGTGGATGATTGACACCTAAGCAAAATATGCCTGCAGTTAAATGGAGCAAACTAAACTGCTCCAAAATACATATAAACTTATGGTGTGTGCAATTCATAAGGATGATCCATGGTTTTATGAGTATCTCTCTCACTTGCTCTGATAGGGAATGTGGTTGTGCAATTATAAAATTGTTATTGAGTTATTTGCTCTCTCTCATTCTGTCTCTCACTCTGTCTCTATTACTTTCCCTCTTATTTCCATGTCTGTCTCTTTCTGTCTTTTTTCTCTGAATTCAGTAAGGCCCTGTCTCTCTTTCAGCCACACTGTTTAGGTGATGCATTGAAAGGAGGATTCTGTGTTACCATGAAATGAAAACCAAGTGACTTGCTGTCTTGACATAAACTAATAACAATAAATACTGTATTCTGGAAATGTAATATGCTTCCATTTCTCTGTGCAGCTTTTTATTATAATATTAGTGTGTTCCCTCATTTTGGTGTACTGTATTGTAACAGATAATGAAAAAAAATCCTTGAACAGTAAGCTACAGTAGAGAATCCCTAATTCTCTGCCAGAAAATAATTCAAATATTAAGGAATGTTTCCCTAGACATCAGCTCAATTTCCTCTGAAGCTCTTTTCCCAAGATAACTTCAGATGTTTCCCATAAATAAAGTTTAATGTTATTTCTTGGATCAATAACTTGAGCTGTCTGTCCCTTACACTCACACAATCAGCAGACAGACTGTAGAATGCTGTTTGGGTCTTTGCATGTCAAAATGAAAACTTTTTTGGCACTATATTCACTATATTGCTGAACTTGAAAATAACGTCATAGATTTATAACACTAGCCAACTAACCCTGTTCCACTAATCCAAAAGCTGATGTCTTTATAGCAAGTAACTACCCTCATCTACTTCTGTGAAAGCTAGCATAATAAGCTTTCTAACACATTAGTTAAGTCAACTCAGCCAGTCATGATTACTTCCTAGTAAACTAAAGGGCAAGGGTAAACCATTGTGGCATATACAAAATATATTTAGCTAGTGTTACAAAATAAAACTATAGCTAGTGTTAATAATTTAGAATTTTAACCAGAGGGATTTCACTTGCCACCGTCCGACATTGCTCGTTTGAGAAACGATCATAGTGATTCTTATGGAAGTGATGGAGTGTGCTACTGTTCCATTTGACAATAGCTAGAAGTCGGTGCACCTTCTGTTGAACAATATAAATTCTAGAGATGTCCTTAATGGAGGTCAGTACAGACCTTTAACACTACAGCGGGATAGAGATGTCCTTAACAGGTCAGTATAGACCTTTAATAATAGATTGAGGCAAAATGCCATTGTGCATAGTTTACTATGAAATTTTACCCCTACGGGTCATCATCTGGACCAAGACAGAAAAACAATAAATGTCACAACTGAGTATATAAACTGTCTAACCATTCTAAACATGTCCTTACATTTCCTGGTCTGATCATTAGTAAACACAGGGCCGAGCAATTTTACTAGTAAAGCCCAGACCTTCACTAAATCAAGGCTGACTGCTGTCATATCTGTCTAACAAGCACTTGTTACCCCAAACAACTGAAACCCGGAGGCCCCTAGTCAGCTGTCACTCCCATACCGATGCAGCGACACACAATGCTGTTAAACAAACTTACATGACTATAAGAGTCCTAATGATCAGCATTCAGCACTAACACATATATATCTCGGATTGCCACTAATCATAAATTAGGATTTACATTTTATGCATAAATACAATCATAAAGGATGAGAATACATCTACAGTCAGTGTTTGAAGTTAATGTTCCAAACATGTTTTTCTGCAATACTGTTCGTAGTGCTTGAGATATTCCCCATTTAAACTTTCTCGCCGGTCCGTCTGTCAGTTTGCATTGACGCTTTAGACACTCAGTACTATCCCCCTAAACCACCCTGGACCAGCTAGGACTATTCTGGTCAAGTTGTGTAAGTGTTTAAATTCAGTCTTGTAAATGTTTGAGGGAGGATTCTAAACAGTGCCCCTTTAGAAAAAAGTAGGTACAGTCAGCTATGACCTTTGAGATGCTCTGAATGAAGGTCAGTAGCGAGTTAAAGATGTCCTTATAATGAAGGTCAGTAGGCCTACAATCTAGACCATTAACACTCCAGCAAGTGAGAGATGTCCTTATCGGATGTCAATACAAACATTTAAAGTGTAACTGATAGCATTTTATGAACATAAAATCTTATGAAAAGATATTTAGATATGTGCATTCAGGAACAACATGATTGTTTTCACCAGCAGATCACGTGGTCATTTTCATGGTTCCATACTTTCATAGAATGGTGGGGGATAACAGAGTAAGGCAATTATAAACATTCTATTGCAATGGATAGTGGGAGGTGTGTTAATAGATAGGAAGTGATCTTACATTTGGGAGCATAGGCCTACATTGCTCAATGTTAATGGAGCCAATCAGTTTGACCTGAGTACGACAAGTAACTTGTGAGCGCCATTTTCTTGGAAGCAATTACTTCTGCTTGAACTGCACTGGATCCAGTACTGACAGTGTCATAATATCCTAGTATTGGCGGTAACTATGGTGCCCAATGAATGATATGAACAACACGTTTTTCGCACTTGTTTGGGATCATTGTATTAGACTGACATCTGGAGGGCACATTTCGAAACGTTATGAAAAGTGAAACATTCAAATCATTTAGTGAACTATAGTAATAAAAATGAAGCATAATACACAACAAATGTAAATGAATAATAAATATGTATCAAATGCTTTTCTTGCGAAACGATTGAACAACCTATTGCGCAAGTCAATGGCCTTTTAGCCAAAGACACATTTTAAGTGTATTTATCGAACATTAAATCGGTCACGATTTGTATATTCTGCTACAGTAAATATAAAGATATGTACTGTTGCCTTTGAAAATAATACTTATTATTTATACGTATTATTATTATATCCTATATATCCTGTCATAAATCATGTTTGACCTTATCAAAATGGACTCTCCTATCTGACACGTTTCTACGTAATTCATGATTTACGTCATATCCGTCAAATGGGGTCAGTTTGTTTCCCCGGATCCGCCATTTCATTTTTTGAAGTTACTTGTGACAAGTTACAGGATTTGGTTCCAAATTACATTGTTTTACAACTGTGTTTTCTGAATAATAATACACATTACATTCCAGTCTGGGGAACAGACACGTTGGGTACGAAGACCGTGCTGTGAATTTTAAATTGATGGCCATAGGCAAGTTGCGGATGTCTCCTATTTTCCAAACGTGTTCTAGGCGCTAAAGTTTTTTGTATGAGTTGAACGCTGGTTGTGGATAAGTGGAGTCAAAGGGAAGGCCCGTGAAGCCTCGGCTTTGGAGTGGGAGTCATGGCCGGACATTTTGACGCAGAAGACCGTGCAAGTTGGTTTTGGGGAAGATTAAGTAGACAGGAGGCTGTTTCACTTTTACAAGGACAGAGGCACGGAGTGTTTTTAGTGAGGGACTCTATTACAAGCCCGGGCGACTACGTGCTGTCCGTTTCAGAGAATTCCAAAGTCTCCCATTACATAATCAACAGCATAAGTAACAACCGGCAGTCTGGCTCAGGTAAGAGAGACATGTTTTGAGGCTTAAGAATAACGTTGCTACCAGGGCGTGTATTTATTTCGCCGAACAAAAGGAATCGGTGGAATGGATATACCCCAAGGTATCCTTTCTTGTTTGACTTGAGTGTAACCGGATGCACAACAACGTGCGTGCAACACAATGATAAAGGATTTCAGCAAACCACGCCACCGTTTTTATTTGGTCCCAAATTACTGCTGAGAAGAAAAGTGACTTTCCACAACTAAATCAACCAGTTTAATTTGGATCTAGAAGTCAAATGTGCAGTACACTTACTATGTTGCAGTGGATCACATTTTGGGTTGCTCACATGCTATTTAAGACCAAATTATTTTGCCCTGTGAAATGGTTTCCATTCTTTCCTTAATATTTCTGCTCCTCCCTTTATCCCCGATCCAGGTTTGGCTCCTCCTCGGTTCCGTATAGGGGACCAAGAGTTCGACGCCCTCCCTGCCTTGTTGGAATTCTACAAGATCCATTATCTGGACACCACCACCCTCATAGAGCCCATCAACAGGGCCAAACACTCGTCCTTCATCAGTGTGGGAGCTGGAGGCCCACCACAGCGGCTGGAAGACGAGTTTGTTCGTGCACTCTTTGATTTTCCGGGCAACGATGACGAGGACCTGCCCTTCCGGAAAGGTGACGTCCTGCGGGTCCTGGAGAAGCCTGAGGAGCAGTGGTGGAACGCTCAGAACATGGACGGGCGTGCCGGGATGATCCCAGTGCCTTATGTGGAGAAGTACCGACCCGCCTCTCCCAACTCTGGAGGCCCCGGCGTGGGGGGCCCCGGCATGGGTGGCCCGGGAGGCAATGCAGATGGCTCCAGTGTTCAAGGCCCTCCTCTGCTCGGAGACCCCAGCCAGTATGCCCAGCCCACCCCTCTTCCCAACCTGCAGAATGGACCCGTCTTAGCCCGGGCCATTCAGAAGAGGGTGCCCAACGCCTACGACAAGACCGCCCTGGCCTTAGAGGTACCTACCGAACCGTGTTTTCTCATTTTTGCCTTCATTTATAACCCCTCTGTTTGATTCTCTGATCCTCTATTTGTATCTGGGGTTTCAGGGCTGGGATTTGCCTGGCACCTTGCAACTGGATGTCATCTCAGTACTTTGGTGTTGATACAGAATGTAGGCCTGTCGCAATTCTTATAATTCTATGTGTATTGCAATTCAATGCAGTGATTTATATTGCAGTCCGACTTTCTAAATTCTCAGTGTTTGATCTTGTCATGTGCCTGATTTGGCATTATGTTTACAGTGGCCAGAGAACTGAATCGTTGTATGAAGAAAAAATAACTATAACAACATATATTGCTATCAAATGGATAATCAGTGTCTAAGTGCATCTAGAAATCAGCATTGCTGCTAGTTTGATTGGTTGCGACGTAATATTCTGGAGAAGTCCTGAGTTTCCCATCTAGTGGCTCATTCCAGGTTGTGTCTTCGATTTTCTCTTACTGCTAGAAGGAATGGAGGAGTTGGTATGTGGCTGCACCAATGCAGGCTTCTGTGACCTCTGTGACACCGGCTTCTGTGACCTGCTGTCTGCAACTTCCTTATGTTCTTAACCAGTTGCATTACCCTCAGGGTCCCAGAAGCCAGGCTTGTTAAACCAGGTGGTGTGGGTTGTGATCATTAGTTACCAAATGTAGGGCAACGCACTGAAACGGGAATGTTCCCACGTGTTGTCCGATGGAGATGCTTATTGCCACAGGGTGGTGGTCGGCCAGTGAACTCTTCTAAAACTCATTAGAGAGGCTCCTGACGCGACTGTGCTGCCTAACTGTCCGTAAGGGGGGAAAGAGGGCTTCCAAAGCGGAGGTCGTTGTGGGAAGGAAATACTTTGTGTAGAGGGACACTTCCTTTCATTTCTGTTGAGACTTTACTCTGAGCCAGAGCAGGCTCTGGGCGAAAAGCCAGTGGCACCGATCTCTGCAGAAGGAGGGAGGCGTTCTGCCTCAGTCTTGATGGAGTCAGCCACAGGCTGAATGTTGTCTTTGACTGGGTCTGTTAAGGCCGCGCACTTACGCAAATGCCTGTGAAAATGTAGTGTCGCTTCTTTATTGGTTTAAGTCCCAGACAGTTGATCTTTTCTATCCACCCGTGAGTCAGTCGGCACTGTGCTCCAACAGGATATTTACCCTTCATAAAAACATTTGGCCGGGGTTATGACTCGAGGAGTTATGGTTAATGATTAGCTGTCTGCATGCACTTCCTGGTCACGTCTTGAGAAGGAGACGACTGTTCGGAGTGGTCAGTCTGTGATGTAGGCCTGGAGATATGTGTTACGATAGCCAATGGTTCTGTGCAATACTGAGTAGTGTTTAGTTGCAATGGTTTCCATTTTATTCATGTAGCTGACATCCTTATCCAGTGTGAGTTACAGTAGTGGGTGCATACATTTCCGACCTGGTCCCCTGTGGGAGGTGAACCCATAACCTCTGGTGTTGCAAATGCCGTGCTCTACCAACTAAGATACACGGCACAATTTCTGAGGCCAAATGATCCAGTGGCATACGTGGAAACAAAGTGGCTGTTTCGCTGCAACTGGGCTACAGCAAGGTCGTTGCCGAAATAAACTTGGTGTTTGTAAGGAAGTGTCATGGAATAGGGACCTGGTCCAGTAAAAATAGGTCATTTTGGTGTTCCCTTGCAAACAGTTTCATGGGGTGAGTTCACCGGCACAGGTTAGGACTAGCCTAGGACTAAAAAGAAAAAAACAAGCTCAGTGGAGCACTCCTACTTTATTTGTTTGTCCTGGACTAGGCCTAATCTGTGTCGGTGAAACCATTCTGTGGCGTGCCCTGAAGAAAATGTCCCAGGTTTCGCCAACGTCTTACAGGTTTTACAGGTCCCTCCCTCTGTTGCAGGTGGGCGACATGGTGACGGTGACCAAGATCAACGTGAACGGCCAGTGGGAGGGCGAGTGCAAGGGCAAGCGTGGCCATTTCCCCTTCACACACGTCAAGCTACTGGACCAGCACAACCCTGAGGACGAGCTGAGCTGAGAGTGGACACTGGGCTCCGCCCCCACCGCCCACCCACGTTCCGTAACCTCACCCTGCCCCGTAGACAAACACACACACACACACACACTCCCTGTCCAACCACCATTATCCCATTGTTGGTTCTCATGACCACTTACACACATTCACACACTCGCCACTTCCTCCTCAGTTGGTCCTGTTAGATAATCTTTACGCTGTGTCATCGTCGTTCATGCCTCCAATATTTATACCACTTCAGCACCACGTTCAGCTCTGTAAACACTCAGACAAACACACACACACACACATTCCCCTTTTAAAAATGAAAGACTAGCCTCCTGCAATGCCAGCACCTGATGGGCTGAAGGACGATAGCTTTGTATTACCAAGAGGAGGAGCGGATGATGGCCATTTGGAGAAAGAGAAGGAGAGTGAGAAATATTATCTTGGACTGGAATGATTTATCCAGGCACTCAATGGGGGACTCTGTCTCTGGTCAATGCAGGGAATCTGTTAGGGTAACACTACATTTAACAACAAGCTACCATCCGCACTACAAAACCATGACCAAGTACCAAGTAGTCTTTTGTATGAAAAAAAAGAACATATTGTTATGAAATTGTTTTAATATGATAACCATTACATGCTAGAATGATGTTGCCCCACTTTTTCTTTCCCTGCTGTATTTTGTTTCTCCTTTCTTTATGGTTTTTTGCCTCTCCTCTTGTAGAATACATTCTGTCTATCTGCTGTTGTCTTAGAAACCGCCACCGGTTCTACAGCCACAAACTGATATTCTGTAGCTACGGAGTCAGCTTGTCATTATGAAACGTATTGACAACCTGCAAACACGGGTTGTGTCCACTCGGAAAGAATGAAAGAACAAAATGCTACAAATTCAAACGGGAAGGTGCCGTCGGTGCCTGTTCTATTTAGAAATGCTTTAACTAATACCTGTTTTCCGTCTAAACATCACCATGGTGACAGCAATGCGTGAAATGATCGACATGTCTGCTGGCTTGTGGTGGGGGCGGTTAACCACGTCATCAGGTTCAGGCACAGCACCGCTAGGCTGCATGATCTCTCTCTAGTGCCTGGCCATAAAGGGACTCGTTTAGGTTGAATGTATATCGACTACAAGAAAACAAACGGTTAGCTTAGTCTCAGTATTTCCTTGGACTGAATGTACCTTGCCTTCCATTAAATCTACTCCCAGTAACAACGCCCAGGCCGACACAATTGCAAAGATCTTATCAAACGTCTTGTGCTTGTCAAGGTGCTACCCCACTATTTTAGATACGCCTTTGTTCAGTTGCATGTCTGTGTGTTCTGACTAGCTTTCAGCCATTCTACAGAATCACTAAAACATTTTATTCTTTAGGTATACCTATAAAAAGTTTATTTTTCACCTTGTTCTGAGAATTTTGCGTGTGATCAGCCAGGGCAGTGCAGATGTTCTACCTTACCATAGCTGATATTAAAAGAATATTTTCACATGGCAAGTTTAATGATAATATGAATTGGCTTTCTCCTGGTCTGTTCTAAACAGAGCAGTACCTTCATCTTGTTCAGTACATGATTCTGATTGGATGTTTATAATTTCAGTTGTTCCATGGTTAAACTGCGTTGACACAATGACTATTCTCACTTAACGCTTTGTGTCAGAGCATGCAAAAGTGCTTAGCATCTGCTGGCCCCATTACAGAGGATGTCTAATTTCAATAGGGGTTCTCGGTTGAATTCCTTTCTTATCATCTAGAAGACAAAGCCGGCACCGTAGAATGCGTTGCTGACAGAACGTAATACCTCTGTTCCAAAGTAACCGTACACTGTTTCCGAATGTTCTTACACTTAGCACGTCATTCACAATGCCCCCGAAATTTAGTTGGACAATTTCCCCTCCCCATGTTTTTCGGATTCAGGAAGAGTTCACCTGAGAAACCAGTAACCCCGTCTTCAGTAGAAATTGCCACTAGGGTGCAGTGCAGCAGCACCTCATTAGGCAAAGACGTTGGTGTGAACCAAAAGCCTCTTTGACCCTCAGTGCTTGTTTATCTACAGCAGGGCTGTGCAGAACTATCTCCAGAGAGGTATGGACCTGCAGCTTGTTTTTCCAAACCCAGTTGTGACAAGCTTGAGTTGGCGTTTCAATAGAATAGCAGTAGAATAGCAATAGAATGTGGTTTGCTAGACTAGGGTTTGGGGGAACCTACAGGTCGGTAGCTCTCCAGGAGGTTTTGCACAGCCCTGATCTAATAGAGTATTGTAGTTTAACATTTCCTCATGTTCCTGGAGATTATCCTTTCTTTTTAGAAAAAGTTCCAAATGTTTCCAATGACTTCTATGCCTTTTCTTGATTTTCCCATCACGCCATGTCATTTCTACTGTACGTTTGTTGTCTGTGGCAGACCTTTTTTAATTGATAATCAAAGGTATTTTAGCCCCAAATTTATAAAACAGCTGTGAAAAATCCTAAGGACTAATTTCCCGGGTGTCAGGTCTTAATTTTTTTCATTGTAATACGAGTCGATACCAGTGGTGTAACACCTGTTTGATGAGACACTGTGCTGTCCTCACATTCAGAAACATGTTAGTAGATGTTAAGAGGACTAGAATAGATAAACATTTGACAATTAGATTATCCAAACCCCAAACCACTGGGGTTTTCCCCAAATCCCCCACACTTGGCACACACATTTTTTTCCTGTGTAATTGTAGCTCTCAAACTGACAAACTGTTATTGCCAATTTATGCCACCGTCTATGTTTAAGGTTACAATGCAGTATTAGCAACATCCGTTAAATCGCGTCTGCTTTGTCACTCACTCTCTCAATGCATGCTTGTTGCTTTTCTAATCTACTCTTATTTTAGTGATTTTGTTTTGTCAATCATGCCTATAAATATTTTAAAGTATTGTATTTTTGTAACCCTGTGTAAGTCAGTACCTTTCCTGAGGACGCTTGGATGGTGCAACAGGCAACCACAAATAGAAATTGTGATATCCAGATGTGCCATTGTATTATAACACTATATTCTTTCAAGACAATTTAAATGACCTTTTATTTCCTGTAGCATGTAATGTGTTAAGATATACCTAGTGAATAAAGTCAAAGTATTGGCAAATTAAAATATCCGTGGATTGTCATGGATCAGTGGTTTTTGAAAATCACCTTGTGGATCACTGGATGTTTCATAATTTTTTAACTAGCTCAGTGGATTCCCCTTAGTCAGTTGCATTGAAGTATTGTCGGCAGGTCAAATCAGGTGTGCTTGCTCTGGAATTGATCAAATACATGGACCAATCATTTAATGTCAGCCTAGTCATCAAGCCTTGGATTACTGAATCAGGTGTGCCAGTTTGGGGTTAAAACAAAAATGTGTAATGTCTGGGAAGGCTTGTTTAGAGGTTTGGGAAGCCCTAAATTAGGGCATTTGGTTTAGATTGCCTGGTTCAACGCATGGGTGGAGCCACACTGGGTGAAAAGTGATTACATTTGTTTTCAACTAACTGGAAGGCAACCAGATTTAAACAAGTGTGAAAACAGAATCTTACTATTTACTCAACGTTTTTATTGTTTCCCTTTTATTTTTTTGTCTACCTTGCGAGCCAGAAGGCAGCACCTGGCTCTCAAACCCAAGAGGCAGCCCGGTGCCAAAATGAGTGCAATCAACTTTCACCCACTGCAAAACTCTCCTTCATCAGGCACCTGGATCAGATTAAATTGAACTCACTCAGTGATGCTGTTATCTGATATGTTTATACCTATCAAGACTTTGTAAGATCTGGCATGTGTTTAGTGGTGCCTGGGCAGAGCAACACATCCGTGATGTGGATAACTGATGTAAAATCACTCACTGGGCTATGATCTGACATGTCAACAAAACCAGGGCGAAGGAACGTTCCCAATATGGGGATTTGAGTAATTGGGGCCAGATGTCATGGTGTTTTGCACCTGGTACAAGTTCATTGTAGTCGAGTCCACAGCGAATTGGCCTAAAAATTGTATGTAATTAGCATACATTTCTCTGTTGTGCTTGAAAACAGAACCAAAGTGCTCAACCTATATGAAATGTGTATGCCACCGGTTTGAAAATAATTGTTAACCACTTGAAAACGCCACTCATCGGGGTGAATCGGGACAGTAAATCGAATCCCCAAAGTGTTCGTTTGAGAAGGGCGTTCCCTAGACATACTCCGGTGAACACTGGTTCAGCCCAGTCAAAATATTTTAATTTCACGGCCAGCTTGTTTCACGTGTTCTTGCTTTGAAGATTGTCACAGCGAAATCAAGTTTTTAGAGAAACTGATGTATATTTGGTAGTGATCTACATGATCATGTTAATGTGTGGAATCCCCGAGTCACTGTTGCCATGCCGTACAAAAATGGGAGGTTTTTCTGAGGGAGGGTGATGCGTGGATCTGCGTGGATGCGTGTGTGGTGTGATGAGAGAAAGGTTCCCGGATTTAGATTTTCGCCATCTTTACTCCAGTACAACCGGTGGGGTGGAAACGCCACTCATCTATCCGTTGATTTTCCAAGAACCGCGGACAGATTGACCTAGCTAACAGCCACCGTCGAGACGTATCATTTTGTCTGTCAAACTAGCTAAACTCATTTATTTACTCCTAACAAAATGGGCGATCGGGAGGATTTAGTATATCAGGCAAAACTCGCCGAACAGGCTGAGAGATATGACGGTAAGATACATTTATAATTCAATGGAGGAACATGTTCGCCGCTGTTTTTCGCCAGCTAGCTACCAACATGGCTATCTTACCCTTACACCCCTCCCCCTTTCAGGGGGCTTGAGGACGGCGAAGTCCGCATGAGCCGTGAACTAGCAAGTTAGCTAACAGCAATTAGCCAATATGCTGGTCATTGAACGTAACAGTAACTCCATATTTTTAAATTATATTGATACCGGTATATAAAGATTGATGAACATACAAAATGGCGGATTATTGATGGTGTGAAAGGGAGCTAACAAACGAGTAGCTAATGTTAACGTAGCGAGTGTTATCTCTTAGCCAGCTAACTTAGCCATCTCTGGTAGTTAGCTGTGCTAGCTATGTGGGAATTGCTTTACTCCAACAATGTCGACAACATGCCTGTTAGAGTCCTAGGTAGCAATTCATTCATAAAATAATGTGTAACTAGATGACGTTAAATCGTTATTTAATTAGGCAGCTACCCAAGGTAACTAGCTTGCTAAACTTCTCGTGGTCAGAAATTTGCCGATGCCTGCTTGCTATCTGGGGGGCGGGACGTTTTCTATTCATAACTAAATAGCTAACGGTAACCTACTGTGGGAATGAATGAGAAATGAAAATAACACCGTCTTTATTAATTGTCTTTTCAATTTTGGAATTACATTTACGGTTAAATATAGACTCGGCGATGAGGGTAATTTATTCTACCTCGACACGACTGCACTACATGCGACCTGGGTGTGACGTCTCGCTGACTGACCTGAAACAAAACCCACCCCGATGATAAGCAATTTGACGTAGTTAGCCACTTACCAAGCTAACGTTAGCTAGCATATTCGTCAGTTGCAATGAATCTGAAGCTGTTTTTAGTTGTGACGAGTCATGATCGTGTATATCTAATTGTGGGTGGAACGATCCCTGGCCCCATGCGTATTTGATGTGCAATAAAATAAAACAGCGTTTGCTGCTGTACTTCAGCCGCAAACTGAATGTTGTGCTCGTTCTGGGACAAAATATAATCACGAGCTTGTAGGTTTCCGAAAGCTATATCTATGTTAATTTTCACTGGGTGTACACATTGTTGATGGAGTTTAAAGGTATTGATTCTGCATGGCAGAATTATTTACATGTGGAAGTTGAACTTCCCTCAGGATTGTATGACCAAGAACCTTTGTTCATAATGCACCAATGGACCTGGTGATCTAGGGTGAATTCTTATCTGTTCTATTTTATTAATTATGAGAGGGGCAGGGAGCCTAGCATTATCTGAACAGTAACCAACAGGTTGCTACTAGTTTTAATCCCCAAGTGTAAATTGAAAAATGTTGATCTGTCCTGGAGCAGTATAGTTAGCTGTCTTCTAAATTACTGAAATGCCAAAAATATCAATAATGCAGCATTGTTCTTAGGTAAGTACTCCTTACTTGGGGGAAATGTGATTACAGGCAATGTGAATGCTACTTTCTGTAACTGTGATCATGTTAAGTGGAAATTGTCAAATCTGTAACTTGAGCATGATTTAATTGGAAATACCTGTAATTTGAAATTGTACAAAATGTAAATGTTGCTTAGTTTCATTTTGTTTCTGACCTGTCGGTGCAAGTGATATGGCTGTTATGGTGTTGGTGTTATGGCTTATGGTGGTATGGCTTCCCCTGCTCCCCACAGAAATGGTGGAGTCCATGAAGAAAGTGGCTGGCATGGATGTGGAATTAACAGTCGAGGAGCGGAACTTACTATCAGTGGCCTACAAAAATGTGATTGGGGCACGGAGAGCGTCGTGGAGGATAATCAGCAGTATTGAACAGAGAGAGGAAAATAAGGGCGGGGAAGACAAATTGAAAATGATCCGGGAATACAGGCAAACGGTACGGCTGCCAGACATGAGTCATTCTGAGTGCATCCTCAGATGCCTGGTGCAAGTGAGGTCTAACACGATGGGAGAGGCATTTAAGCTGCATTGCTCTTAAAAGTCATATGGTGGCATTTTCCCTGGAGAAAGTCATGAGTAATATAATTTAGGCTAACCTAATTCATATGTTGAGTGTTGTTTTGCTTACCGTTGTCCCGTGCCTGGTCTGTAGAATATTTTTTAAACATTTCTTTTTTTTTTACCACTGCAGGTTGAAAACGAGCTCAAGTCAATCTGTAATGACATTCTGGATGTACTGGACAAGCACCTAATTCCTGCTGCCAACACAGGAGAATCCAAGGTCTTCTACTATAAAATGTATGTGCTCTTGCACTCTGTATTGGTTGGGAATGGATGCATGATGAAATATGGTTATGGTGGTTTTAATGACTGGATTAGAACAGTTCATGATGTTAATGACTCTAGAATCAAAGCTTAGGGCTAGGCGTGATGCCTTCTGATTGGACATAAATTAGAAATACGGCAGTGATTCACATGTATTTAGGAGAAGTTTCATTTTTTGGTCCAGAGGTGGGCAACAGGTAGCCCACTGGCCAAAACCGCCTCAATGGTTGTTTTTTTTGCCACCATAGTGTTTTTGTAAACAAGTGTTCCAACAAATGAAATCTGTCTGTGTTATTATGGAATTATAATTTTTATCTTGAGCTGAGATTATTTGACGTAGTTATAGTAATTGTGTTTTCTGGCCTCCCCACCTTCCACTCTGCCAAAAAAACGTGTTGTGGCTTATTCTAGTTGACTGCCCCTTTTTAAATCACTATGGCCCACTGACTCTTGTTCTCCCCCCAGGAAAGGCGACTACCACAGGTATCTGGCCGAGTTTGCCACCGGGAACGACAGGAAGGAGGCTGCTGAGAACAGTTTGGTCGCCTACAAAGCTGCTAGCGACATCGCCATGATTGAACTGCCACCCACACACCCCATTCGCCTAGGCCTTGCTCTTAACTTCTCAGTATTTTATTATGAAATCCTAAATTCACCCGACCGCGCATGTAGGCAAGTACCTCAGTACCCGCTGACAGGCACCTCGCTCACATGTTTTCATGTTCGTTTTTTCTCACGTCCAGGGACGCTGTCCTGATTCCTGTTCTGTCTCGCCGTTGTTTGCCCTGCAGGTTGGCGAAGGCTGCCTTCGACGATGCCATTGCAGAGCTGGACACGCTGAGTGAAGAAAGCTACAAGGACTCCACACTTATCATGCAGTTGTTACGTGACAACCTGACACTATGGACCTCTGACATGCAGGGAGACGGTAAGCCTCTGTGACCGCCTCCGCCTGAGTGGTATTTTAGGGGACCCTCCCCAAAAACGGTTCTGGTCTGACCACATGCAATCCGTTAGCCTTTGTTTTTTGTAAGCCCATAACAAATGCTTTCCTAATGGATGCCTTCCTACCAACAAAAGGTGCAGCATTAGGTCTACCGGGAGGTGTGCTGTTTGATATTCCGCTCTTTCCGGAGCTGCTAAATTTGATTGTTACGCTTGCCCTCACGTCTTCCCTATCCACCAGTCTCTAACCTAGCTTGTTGCCTTTCACATTGCAGTTCTGTGTCTTAGTGGCCTCTAGAGCCGCAGCTTCCTCAGCGTCCGCCTCGACTGACTCTCCTCTCCTCTCTCGTTCTTTGTGTAGAGTCCTAAAGGAACACACGGCTGTTCATTTCCCATAAACTGTACTTTGTAAGTGTTTCCTGGCCTTGGTTTGACTGGTTTGTTGTCTCTCCCGGTCACTACTAATGCAGCGCCACGCCACTCACCTGTTGGTTTGTGTCGATGGTTGTTTTTGAACGCTTTACGTAGTTAGATTTTTTATTTTTTTATCCCTGGTTTATCTGCAAGGCAGTGAGTTAGGTAACCTGAAGACGGTCGCTTTCATCTGACAGATGATTATTGGGTTTTTCAAATCGATCTGTAGGTATTGTTTTCATCTGGGGCTATTTTTAGGTCAAGGACAGGGCAACTCAGCAGGTAGAATGTTCTAGGTATGTATCTAGTACAGGCCTGTGTGTATCTAAAACCAGGTTTAATATATGTAGAAAAATGGGACCATCTTTGTCAATAAAATCTGAACTTTGTCCCTATATAAACCTAGACATTCAGGGAGAAGGGAAAATGAAGAGTGCATTTAGCAGCATTAATTTTATGCTTGAGCGAACAAATACTGCATTTGCCATGACAAAATGCGTATAATTGCTGGGTTTTAGCTTACAAATGAAGAATGGTCTTTTACAAATGCAAGTGCATTTCTTGTAAGTTTTTCTGTTAGATGTTAGTGATTTTAGCTGCCGCCTGCATTGTTTGGGAGTCGATACCCTATTTGGCTACACCGCAACAATGGCTAGACTGGGGATGCGGCTAGTACAGCCTCCAAAAGGGGCGGGGTGTTCCCCTGGCAACACCCACCATTGACCGTGCAGACTGGCTGAATAGCAGCATGGTTGAGGGCAGTGGCATTTGACAAAGGCTGTGTAGGATGTCCTGTCTATCTCGGACTGTGTGACATTATCTACTTTCGGCTGAGTGTTTCCTTTCTGCGAGTGTGGGTACTTGGCAGACTAACTCCTTATTTGTAACACAAATAGACACAGAACCTAATCACCCATCGGATTGGGTTATCTGATTTTTGTTATGGTTATGCTAGGTGAGGTTTTAGTTCTGGATAAACTTGGTGATACTTCGGTTGTTCAGTACATGGGAGTGCAAATGTAGACCTAGGTTTGATTTTAGTTCTGGGTGACCTAGGTGAGATTTTAGTTCTGGGTGACCTAGGTGAGATTTTAGTTCTGGATGACCTAGGTGAGATTTTAGTTCTGGGTGACCTAGGTGATACTTCAGTTGTTCAGTACATGGGAGTGCAACTATGGTTAACAGAGAGTTTGTCATTCTTGCAATGACTTGGCTGTTGGTGAAATTAGGTCATGGGTGGAGCTGTTGTCCAGCAGGACCTCTAATTCCAAAGCTTTTTGATGACTGTTTTTTGTTTTTCTGAGCACTACTGTAGGTCTTTTGAAATGCCCTACATCATTCTGCTTTGATTGTGGTCATGCATATTAGTCTTGTTCCACACACAGGCAGAAGTGTTGACCATTGTTTTGGTGAAACATGTCATGGCCGAAACAATTGAAGTTGTGGTTTCAGTTACTTTCACTGC
Source organism: Esox masquinongy (assembly GCA_016801175.1). Classification (NCBI taxonomy): domain Eukaryota; kingdom Metazoa; phylum Chordata; class Actinopteri; order Esociformes; family Esocidae; genus Esox; species Esox masquinongy. The sequence goes on from JACXGI010003961.1 coordinate 37,583, forward strand.
ATGTGCTGAGATGTTTGTGAACTTCTGCTGGATCACTTTGGCCTGCCCATCTGCACTGTTGGAAGACTAGGTCAAAACAGGCACTTATGCAACGCAAACGGTGCACAACATCTCATTATGTTTGTGTGGAAACCGAGTCTGACCAATGGCAAAGGTGACACACTCCATGGAAGGACAACTGTCTGCGGGGTTTTTTACTTCTGACATGCATTTAATTAAGTTCACTAAAAAGGCAAGAACTTGCCTCACATGGTTGTCTAGGTCTTAATTGGACACTTACTGAAAGGAAAACCCAGCAAACACTGCCCTCCAGAAAATGTGGGTTGTTGTGACCCGAAAGCCCCTAAACTCACCGTCCGCTCTCTCCTCGTTTTCAAGCAGGCGAAGAACAGAGCAAAGAGGCGCTGCAAGATGTGGAGGACGAGCCCCAGTGAGACGTCACAGCCAACACAAGACCCCGCCTCCACACCCTCCCCTTCCCCGCCCCTCAAACAAAAACAGTCAGAACCGGAGCCACCCAGCCCATGCTACAGCGGTTTTCCTCTGCAGCTCTCTGACCTCCAGGGTCCTAGAGATAATCAGTTCCTTTTTATTTTTATTTTTTTACTAGCCCGTTTAATTCAATTGAGATATAAATACCACTTGACAATAAATTCAATTTTGGAAAGGCAAAGATGGAGTCCCTGGATTAATTAATTTCTCCTGGTACAAGCGGTTAAAAAATATCTTTGTTTTCATCATTGTATTTTCTTTTTTCCTCAGTATTTTTTTTTATCAGTTGCTGGATGTATTTTGAGATTTTTTTTAATGTAATTACAGAAATTAACTTTTATTACTGATATGTCTTTTAGTTGTGGGAGCTGTAATATTTCTGTGTTAGTGAAACATCAGATGCAAATCATTAAACCTTTTAAGGGCGAGACTAAACAAGTGCTCTTTTGTTAACTTAGTTTTTCAGAGGAGGTTGGCGAAATTCTTGATATCCATGTGGAGCAAAATGCTTAACTTTTACACCGTAGTGATTCTATTGGAATGTTTTGTAGTGTTTTGGATTGTACTTTGTGCTAAAATACTGTATTGTGCACCCGTGCTGATTTCAGATGGTGTCTGTTAGTGGTTTTAAGAATCCAAGGGAGAACTGTCGCTTTTAGTGAAAGACCGGTCTAGATTGGCTTCTGATGGGGAAAAAAGAACAGCGCTCTAAGATTTGAAGCCTGCATGAGTCAACGGATGTTTCCTTCTGCCTCTTTCCCCCTCCTTTATGTAGCTCTTATTTTTTTTTTCTTCTGATTTTTCTTTTTTGCTTTGTTGTGTGTAACTTAAAGCTAATTTGTACTACTGGATATCTGACTGGAGCCACTGAGAATCTGTATTGTTCTCATTGAAACACAGCATGGAATTAACATTTAACAATCTAAATTAAACATACCTAAAAGTCTGCCGTTGAATGTTTTTAAAAATTATTTGCGTACTGTTTTGTGAGTAAAATTAAGGGATTCAGCTAGCATGGTTAGAACTGAGTCATGAAATGATAGCTTGCTTGTTGAATGTCCGCCCGTTTTATTTTTGGTGGGCCATGTTAAGTCACTGTCATTTGAGATGTACTGAAGGTCGGTGGGAGCAGCAATGGGGGGAGATGAATGAGGGATTACAGTGCCTTCGGAAAGTATTCGGACCGCTTCCCTACACATTTTTTTCTGTTATGGACTTTAAGTTAAAGAAAAAAGCCATCATTATAAACAAAATACTGCGTAATAACAAAGCAAAAACATGTTTTGGAAATCTGTGCCAGTTCAATGGAAATAGAAAATAATTAAAAAAAAAAAAAAGCTCATGTACGTAAGTATTCGGACCGTTTTCCCTGACACTCCAAGTTGAGCTCTGATGCGTCTGTCTTAGTGTACTCTGGCTCACATATCTTCACTTATTCCTTACTGGTGGTTGTATGAAACTGGAACAGCTCATTTTGCACCCCCTGGTGGATGTGTGTGTATACAGAGAGTCTGTTTCTGCTGAAGTCATGAAAAGGAATGTAAAAAAAAAAAAAAAAGACTCTTCAGCTGAATAGATGCTTATAGTCTTCTTGAGTTGACACTTGGTAGGTTTTTGGTCTCAACTGGTGGTATGTTTTAAGTCTCCTAACTTGCGGAGACTTGGATGGGTATTTATAATTTCCAGGAGTTCTCCAAACTCCTAAGGGGCACCTAGAGGTTTTATAAAATTGAACTAGATCCACACCTAGTCAAGGGCTTGAAGATGAGTTGGAAAGTTGAATTGTGAGTGCTAGCTCTGGAATATAAAATTGATGGACGACTGCAACAGATTTGGCACTATTTGAAATTCACTGAAGAGACTCGTGGTTTGGATGAAGATGTGTTTTGTATCTAAATGCACAAGAGGGCACCAAATGTGAGAACAAGCAGAAAATATAGGGTAGTAAAATACTTTTAAACAGAAAAAGTTAACCATTGGACCAAGCACATTTGTTGAGTTCTTTCTTCTGGTGCTTCTTTAGCAGTAGTCTATTTGGCATCCCATGCCTTCCTGTGGAAACAATGTTGAAGACTGGATTGTCTGTGGCAGATCATTGGTCATGAGCAGATGTAAGAAAAAAAACTCAATGAAATATTAGGAATTTCCTTTTTAGGGTTAAAAATAGCCATTGCTATTTCTACCAACAGATAGCACTTCCCTATCCCAGCTAGTTACTAGTACAGTGTGTACAGTATGCGTATTCCCGGACCTCTGACCTGGCCTTTCTCGTTGTCATGCCCACGTGGCCCCAATTTGCCCCTCAAACTCTCACACAAACAGGATGCAATTCCCCCTCTACTTCCTGTCCAACACGCCTAGTCCAGGAACAGCAGCCATTCAAGTGGGAGTTCTCCCTCTAGCTCACCTTCAAACTTGCTGCGGTAGTACCAGCAGCTGTAGGCTCTGACACACCTCAGATCATCCTAGTGCGAGTTATGGCCGTTGTGTGTTGAGGTATCGGCAGCTTTAGGGGAAAACGGGGAGTATGTTCACAAACCAGCAATCACTGATCAATGTAAACAACACTCTCTTGATCACTGAAAGGTAGCCTCGGAGCGATCACACTATTAACAAACTATACTACCGAGGACTTTCATAAGTCTTTTTTAGCACCAAGGAATGCTTAACATTTCATTCATAGGTCCACATAGGTCTAATTCCCAAGCCGCCAAGGTGAAACACTGTCTTTCTGTCCCTGAGTTAGACAGCTAACCCTACATGCCTTCAGGTCGTTGCTGTGAATAATAATCTGTTCTTAGCATACTTACCTGACAAAAAATAATTAAAAAAGGGAAATCATCTGGGACTAATGCTTTACCGAATGTACCTTCACTCATGTCCATTTCCAGTCCCACTAAGGCAGTTGTGTTTTGTTACAGTTCCGCTGTTCCCAGTGAGTGTGCTATCTGCTCGTCCAGTTTGTCAGGCTGGG
>JACXGI010003961.1:41148-57974 GCA_016801175.1 Esox masquinongy
GTGTTCGTGTTCGCACGCGTGCGTTTGTAATGACCTCTTGTCCTGTACCCCCTTTGACCATCTTCCTGTCTCAATTGATTGGTCTGTCTGTTGGGAAAAGGAAACCAAAGACACAAGATGCATAAGTCCCTTATTTGTTTTTGCAGAGGTAGGGTGGGAGGGGAGGTCATGTGGTGCGAACGCGTGCCTCCCTGTCGTACATCCAGAGGAAACGTGAGGAAGCAAAGTGGGTTTCTCCTCTGTTTACTCCGGGAGCGTCTGAGACAGGATGCGTGGATCCAGGAGGAAGCCCTGGCTCCCGGGCCAACCCAGAGTGCATTGCACCACAGCTCTCCGGTGTGAGGGGAAGTTAAATATATTGCTGTACTGACTGTAGGAAAAGAGTCTGACACCAGCAATCTCTAAATATCCCTCGCTTGCCAAAGGGGACATTCTCACCAAGGCGTTCTACACTCCCACAGGTAACGTTTGTCTCGGATTCGTAAGGCGACAGAGAAAAGGAAAATTCTGGTCTGCTTCTGCTCTCTACGGACGTTACATTTCTACTGAGTGTTACAGACAGTGCCGTCTTGTTGTCTGAAGGAGGAATTTGGACAAACGATCCAGGGGTGCCTGAGTGGACGAAGGACAGAGAGAGATACCATGATGGAGCTCAGGGTCCAGTTGATCCCGACAGGGGAGATCATCATGCCCCCTGGGAAGAATGGAGAGAACTACTGCCACAGCTGCACCAAGGTGAACTCATCCATTCTAACTGTTGACTAACCAGTTACTAGCCAGAATGCAGTAGGATGTGTTCCGGCCCGATCCCAGTTCTGTTTGTGCCATTATAGCCAATGTTATTTGTCCCCTGCTTCATTAAGAACAGTAGTTGACTGACAATGAAATATTTACTTGCTGGCTTGTTCCAGAAACATGCTAATCGTTTGGGTGTATGTACATATAGTTAGTTCGGTGTAGCAGCAAATAGGTAATGAACAGTAACAGTAGAAGCGTAAGAAATTAAGTGCATGTTTCTGTGTGTGTTTGTGTGCAGTATCAGTATACATGTTTTCTGTTTGTTTCTGTTGTCTCTGAAAAATTGTATGTGTGTGAGTGTGGGCGACGTCTGTTGTGTGTGCCTGCCTTGGACATGGCTATGATTTGCCTGCATAGTACTGTTTATCTTCTCAGCAGGGGTTTCCACTCCATGGTTAATGTGTTTCTACCAAATCGTTGGCTTGGAAAAGTGGAATCATTATTGTCCACCTTAGATTTTTCCACTCTGGAGCTGTCATGTTTAATAATGTGCTGGAGTGTGAGGAGGTGTCCAAAGAAAATACAGGTCCAGAAAATGATACAAGAGAAAAATTAATGTTGGAAAGTCATTGTCTTAATTTTGAGATAGAGAGCGTACTTTGAGATAGAGAGCGTACAAAAACAAATGAAATGTAAATAAAATACTATCAACTACAAATAGTTGTATCCCCCTTAAACAACATAATTTGAATAACAAATAATCTATTTAAAGTGGGGGTTACATATTTCTTTATCTATGTAATTTAATGAGCATTATGTTCAGTCACAGCACTATTTCTATCACTGTGATTGAATGTGAGAGGGATGATAGAATGGGTGGGACTGGGTCTCAAATTCATGTTGTAATAATATTCCAGTCTAAGGAATGCCGGGTGTGGGGGCTTTAAATCAAAGTGCCTGTGGTTAAATACTCAAACTGAGCCATTGAAAGTAGTGCCCTTTAATGGGATGATTTATGGCCAATTTCAATTGTAATCAACAAATAGGATGGAAATCTACCTAGTTCTCTAAGTTTACCTAAGTACATAGGTTTATTGTTAGTTTATCGAGTTCAGTTTGAGTCCATGTTAACTCATTGAGCAAGAATGACAAATGACAGGATGGTTTGGAATGTACGTGAGGAAACACCAGAGAAATTCTAGAACAGCACATTAATTTCCCATGCATCCCAACATTCCACTAAGGTCACATCACCCTTGTGTGTCTGTCTGTCTGTCTGTGTCTGTCTGTCTGTGTGTGTGTGTGTGTGTGTGTGTGTGTGTGTGTGTGTGTGTGTGTGTGTGTCAATGAACAGGTGAACATTTAAACTGAAGGTTTGTGTGTGTGTGTGAGTTAATGAAAAGGCATGTGCTCTATTTTCTAATTCCTTATCAGGGAAGGAACAATGCACTATTCTAGTTTCACAGAGACACTCCCTGAGGTAGAGTCGGTATTCCCAGCCAACAGGGCCTTGCCAACAGTAAACAACCTCTACTCCCTTCATAGTAGCTTTGCAGCACAAACATGGTAAGGGCAGAGAAGGGTGGCAGAAAAAGGTACTGCAACTGAGATGTATGTATGTATGTGTGTGTGTGTGTGTGTGTGTGTGTGTGTGTGTGTGTGTTTGATCCACATTTATGTGGACCTGATCTCCACATAAAGGTAGAAAAACATATGAAATCGGTCCCAACTGGGGAAACTGAGCAATTTCTGGTTCAGGAGTTTTTAGTGAAAAATGTACAATTAGGGATTGGTAGAATTCCAGGTTACTTTCAGGTTTAGTCATTACGAGTTAGGTTTAGGGTCAGGCATTAGATCTAGGTTAAGTGTGTGTGAGAGAGAGTGAAAGACTATAATAGGGCTGAATCGATCACTCCCCCCTCTGGTAGCTGTAACATATTGCAGTCCATTATTGCATTGACAGGCAGGCGCAATTGAACTGCAAATGTCACCTTTACATGTAGAGGACACAACATCACACTTACAAAAATGCTGACACTGATAAAGGGACCGGGGACTCCTAATGGTGTTACAGTGCTCTTATATACACTGTCACCGTGAAAATAGACTAGAACATGTGTTATACACGGTATGGAATAACTGCTATAGCAATAGAAAACTGAGGCTACGCGTTGAACTCGATGGCAAAAACATGTAAAACGCGCGAACGGCCACACCCTTTCCAAGAACCACGCTGTCCGCGCGCCGCTACCGGAGGTGCAGTGGCAGGTCTGTTGACAGCAGAGGGTATGAGTACACTATAAGTCTGCGAATGGAAAATGAGTTGAAATGCCGTCGGCGAGTCATTTTCTGTTCTCACCAGTACAACAGTATTTAGTCAGACACTCTCAAGCATTGTTGTTTTGAGAGAATTTGTTTATCATTGGCTACGTTACATTTTTTTTTTTTTAGGATAATCAAAGCAAGGACGTATGCTCTCTGCAGAAATTGGTTAAACGCCGCAGAGGTTCACACAGCTGGGCTACCAAATTAAGTATTCCTGGCTACTCATATTTGCCTATAAAACCTACTGTGTTCTCCTAACTCTCCTGAAAATTATTTTCAAAGTGGTGACTGCATTAAAACCAACGTTATCACTCATGAGGGCTGGTGGGATGGGTCTCAAGAACTTCCTGGTGTTAAGGTCTGTGATGTGTTTGAAAGAGGGAGGGGGGCATTTCTGACATTTGTTCCAGGACTCACTGAAATAGGACTGAAATACTCAAAGTCTATAGAATAGACAATATAGTCATATTTAATCTTTTGGCGTTTAATGTCGTAAAGTCTACATTTTTAAATAAATGTAAGATAATTTGACATTCAATTGTATAATAATGTGGTTGAGTTACTAAAGCTGTGGACAGAGTTGGTATGTTCTAAGAAGAAACCTTTGCTGTAGATTCAGTCGCTAGATTAAAGTTGCTTGTGGGACACGTTAACGAGGAATCGCTGACAAGACTGGGCAGGCACGTCGAGAGAATTGAATCTCGCGTTTTCACTATTCCGCCGGTCTAACGAGAGAACCGTTTTAGCTTGCTGTCTTTCTCTAGCCAAGGCTACCGGCGAAGAGGGAACACCGGGGCGAAGTAGCTTGCTGTGTCGCATTGACTTCGGCTAACTGAAGGTAGGTCCCACTTCTGAACTCCCTATACACTCGTCCTGTCCTAAACAGCCAGTTTTGTTACAAAGTAATTTTGTAGAGGTATAAAGTTTGATTACGTCACGTCTGACAATGTAGCAAGTCAGCGAGGCGCACGCTTGTGTGTGTGGGTTGAAGTCAAGTGTTCGTGCTGTATATCCTGTCAATCAAATAGGTCTGTGAAAGCCATAAACCCTTGATATCTGTTAAAGAACGTGTCGCTGTATAACCGAGGTTAATTCATTTTAGGTAGTCTAACATAAAATATGGGTTTAGACATCTATTGGTCCACACCAGACAGCTTTTGATAATGCACATACATCTGACTTGAAATTGGTCCTACTACAGTTAGACCTACGTTTTTATTTATTTGCCAGTATAAATATGGGACCCGTGAATGTATTCGGAGCTGTTGTCATTCAGGGAAGGCATGCGTTGTACGGGGTCAAAACTTTACACCGACGGAACAGCTGCCAATCCCAGCGCAAGCCTGACTTGTCAGTTGGCAACAGTGTCTTCGTGAATGACCTGTTACGTCATCAGGTGTCCACCTGTCCCGTGGCCCTCACTAAGCTATTCACACACTGCCACAGTATTTACACACAGTGGCACTAGCACTGAAACTGTTTCCGGTGATATTCAGATATGTAATATGAAGCCTTGTGAACGAGTCCAGAAAATCAGACATTACCTAGCTATTTGCTCTTAATGTACCCCTTGTTGTGGTTACGTCACCATATATCATGATTATCCATGATGACATCACTCTTATCAATAATGACTTTAGCGTTAGTTCCTTCACCTGTTACTGAATTGCAGCTCCATGCAAGTGGTCACGCCAGAGACAGAAGAGGAAGAAAGAATTTCCGCTCCCTCGTTTTTGTTGGGTTCAGTGAAAGTTAATGAAGAAATTTATCAGACCTAAATGCTATTGCATTGCTGTCTCTGTCTTTTTCCCCTGATGTTAAACAGCCTGAAGAATGTACTGTAATTCATCCACCGTCTTTGGTCATGTTGCTCGGATCACTTGACCTTTGATCTGAAGGTCAAACCGAGGTCACAGTCTTATAGCTTTTACTTTGTCTGCTTGGTGTCATCTCAGGCGGGTTTCTCCACAGCGACTGTTAATGTTGTGCTCTGATGGTTGTTGAAATGACGGGAGAAGTCATACTCATCATTTTTTGTTGGGTCTTTGTCTCTTGGCTCATGGTTCATGCCAGAATGTGTAGATCACCAAGGGTCCCGTATAACTCAGTTGGTAGAACAAGACACCAGCAACCCCATGTGATTCATGCCAGGGGCAAGTAGGGAAAATAATAAAAATGTATGTCCTCACCACTCTAGGCTCCTCAGGACAAGGGCATCTGCTAAAATTACAATAATTAGAATAGTCGTGCACTAAAACCAGTTGATGGTGCTGTCAATAAAGTTTTTCACAACAAACATTCTTGGGGATATTTTTCTCATCTGACTTTCCAAAAGATTTCAGAAGCTTTTACCCATCCCCGCCCTAAAATAGCTTAGTTGGATCACTGCTGCTAGGATTTTATTTTTAATTTTTAGACTGATTGTTTTAGATGCATGCACTCCATAGATCAACCCTCCGGCATCTGTCTGGCGAAGCTATAGACTCTAGCAGGATGGCGTTCAGCAGAGTCAAACATTACTGATGACACCACCACGTTATTTGCATGGTATCTTTGGTTTCCCCCTTTATCAGGTGGTGTGTGTGTGTGTGTGTGTGTGTGTGTGAAGGGTGGTGGCTTGGGCTGCTCGGCCGACCTTGTCATGCCAGCTGTCGTCACCGCTGAGCTTTACCCCGGGAGACCATAGGATACACCTGGTTCTGCCTCTTCCAGGTCTAACACAGGAAACTCTCAGGGTTCACTGTTCTGCTTTTCCTGCAGGCCTAAATCAATTCGTCCAACTCTCAAACCCAGTCTCCGACAACACCCACTGAAGTGGGCGCCAGATAGCCAAGCCATGACGCTTCTGATTAGTAACTGAAATGTGGCCAGATCGAATCCCAGGTCTTTCAAGTTTTTAACGTTTGCGGTTCTGTCCTTGAGCAAGACCGCTCACTCAACCCTCTTAGTCGCCCCCTGGATAAGAGATCCCGCTAAATACATGTAAAAATGTAACTGCGAGGACCTGTTAGATGGAAATGTTTCTGAAGTAGTTTGGATTGTTAGTAGGGACTAATGAATACAGGCAGAGAGATGATAAGGGAGATTAACCATGTATTAGGATAGGAACACAGGTCAAATAATAAGGTCAGGACAATCTGCGACCCAACCTTGGGGATTAGTGGAACTAACATGTACATGCAGTACCCTCTCCATTAACATGGTTTCAGAACTGTGGCGGGTCACATACCATACTTATTCTGACTGAGGCCATGGTAAATCAATCAGCAGGGAGATATGGCATGTCTGGAATTCTCCAAATAGGGCCGGGCTGGGACAATCTACACTGATAACGGCCACCGTGAGGGACAGCGTGGAATGGACTATTACATGTTTCACACTGGTAGGAGTGGAACCAGCTGACCACACTGAGAATTAATGAAGGAGGATTTGAATCTGGAGTCCGTGGCCTGGTTATGTTTAGATGCCAGAATTACAGGATTGCCTGGGAAAGGGAACATACCCGCAGACCGGGAACATACCCGCAGACAGGGAACATACCCGCAGACAGGGAACATACCCGCAGACAGGGAACATACCCGCAGACAGGGAACATACCCGCAGACAGGGAACATACCCGCAGACAGAGAGAAACTGGTGGGAAAGATAAACCGCTTCATTTGAAAGTTTGCCTTACAAGTCTGAGCGAGGGAGAGAACCAGAGAACTTGTTTAGTGTTTGAGCCCTTTTTAGAGCTACACTCTGTAGCTGTGAGGTGTGCTGTGTGTCGAATGCGGGAGAGGTGTGTATTTGGATTGAGTCAGTGTAGAAGTGCCTGTCGGGCCGTGAGTCAATATAGGCTGTTGTATGTATGCCAGTGAGTCATGAGCCAAGCTGTTCGGAGGATCTGGAGTTTGTCCCTTTTTAAACTGTGGCTTTTCTACCAGAAATGTGGTACTGGGCCCCGCCCTGGTACCACGTCCTGCTTTGTGTCAGGAGCAAACCACAGTCACACTGGAGAATCCTTCTGGCTTAGTCAAGCCTGGGATACCTACTGTAGCAAGACCTTTTTAAAACATTAAGACGTACCAAGCGGAAGTTTGTGGCATTGGACAGTTTCCGTTAGTACCTTCCCATTTTTTCACTCCTTTATGGAGGGTTCCATTTCCTGCCAAGTGAACGTACGTTCACTTCTCGATTGTTGTGTCTCCGAATTAAAGACCTTCAAAGTTATCAGAGAAGTAGTTGGCGTGAAATATACAAAAAGTAACCTGCAGCTGCTGGTGTGGCTCCTCCACATGATGCTACCGCGGCATTCTCTGCCAGCATGACATTGTTCTGTTGGTGGAGCTGCTCTGCCATTCATGTTTATCTGTTACAGGCCCAGCGCTGACCAGGGATGTTTTAAATCCCTCTGTGTCCTATGTACACGCACGCTGCACGCGCACACGCACACATGCTATTAGACACACACACACATGCTATAAGACGCACATACACACATTCACACTGATTAACCTGTGGGTGTGAGATATTTGACTAATCCTCTTTATCTCATCGTCCTCTGGCCCTCAGCGTCAAGGCAAACTGAAAAGCAGTGGGAAAGGAAAGGGGGTGTGGCTTAGAGGTCCTATTTGCGGCACTAATCCTGCCCTGTGTGATGTTTCATTGACTAAACACAGGAATACATATCAGTTGACCTAATACGCCTCAAGCCTATATCAACCATGGTCATGATTCAGCTATTGACTTGGGGGTTGTATTGTGATATAGGTCTTTATAAAAATGCTTTAGGATAAAAATGACTATAACTGACTATGTAATAACCTTATTATATAACTGTTATTATATGACTGTAACTGTTGTTGTAGTAGTGCAGAAATAACACGTCCTGTATCCGGTCTCGACTTGGAAACTGACTGGAGACTCCAGTGTTTCAATAGGGTTTCCAGGGCCATTTTGCACAGAGTACAACTGCATTGCTTCATACCTTCATACAAGCATGTATGGGGCCTTTACAATTCTGACTTCTCACTATCTTATGTCATGTTGTATTCCAGCCCTCTTGCTCCATTCAGATGAATCAGGTAAGGTGCCCCTCTGTGGTTGATAACCTGTAGTCTCCTGGACCTTCTGTACCTCTGTGGTTGATAACCTATAGTCTCCTGGACCTTCTGTACCTCTGTGGTTGATAACCTGTAGTCTCCTGGACCTTCTGTACCTCTGTGGTTGATAACCTGTAGTCTCCTGGACCTTCTGTACCTCTGTGGTTGATAACCTGTAGTCTCTTGGACCTTCTGTACCTCTGTGGTTGATAACCTGTAGTCTACTGGACCTTCTGTACCTCTGTGGTTGATAACCTGTAGTCTACTGGACCTTCTGTACCTCTGTGGTTGATAACCTGTAGTCCCCTGGACCTTTTGTACCTCTGTGGTTGATAACCTGTAGTCTCCTGGATCTGCTGGACCTCCTTTGTGGAAGTGTGACCATTTGCTCAATGACCAACTCCCCATACCCATACCTAGACTGTCTGACTGTAAATTGCATATTCTTTATCTGGCTCTGTCACAGTCTCTTTCCACACATCAACCCTATGGTTAACCACTGTGTTTGCATGTACTCAAGCCCTGACTGTCTGTCCACTTCCCTGTAGTGTGGTCTGGGGCTCCTCCGAGAATCTCACCTGGCATTGATGTAATCTGTTGCCAGATCTGTTTGTGTTGTAAAATAAAAGTCTTTATTCGACAGGATGACACTAACAGCTCTGGGAATAGGTTAGCATGGATGATTGGTTACAGAGTCTCTAAACAACTGCTGATCACATTATGACTGTAGCCAATCAGTTATGTTACCAGGGAAAATGTTGTAATCAGATTACGGACACTTGTGTGAATTATATTCAATTCAGCATTGAAAAAGGCACAGGTTGGCTTTTATTCAAGAGTGAGTCTGAGCACAAGTCAGCGAGTGCTGAATGGATCCTTGTTTACTCTAAAAGGCAAAATGATTCAAAACGTATCAGGTTTACTGATTAATCCTGAAGTTCCATTACCGATTACCATTTTGAATAGGTAACTGGGAGCTGTTGTAGGTGACGTTTGGAAATTGACCTGCCCTGCTTTAACTTTGTTCCTTTCAGTGGTTGTCAGTGCTGGGACCTCGGCCAGCTGTACTGTGCCAGCCTGCCCGCCCGCCACCCCTCTGTGTTAGGGATTGGCTAGTCAACCGGCCCATCCCTCTCTATCTATTCCTGATTGGCCAGTCTGTCGCACTCCCTCTGTCTATTCCTGATTGGCCGGCCTGCAGCCCATCCCCCTCTGTCTATCCCCATTGGCCAGCCTGCCGCCTTGCATGTTAATCTTTACCCAGGTTCACTCCAAGTCTTCCTGGGCCCTAAGCCGACTGCAGTCGCATGCAGGTGTGTCCTTATGTGTACCTAGCCATTTACTGACAGTGTCTCAAGGTTCAGGAAGGGCAGGGGAATATGTGTAATTGGGGGGGGGGGCACAAAGTTGTGTAACACTGCACGGTTATTGACTCAGTGCAGTTGAAGCAGGTTTTTAGCCTGGAGTTAGTTATAGTAGTAAGCGTTTTCTCTGTCTACCTGTAGATTGATGAATGTCACTGCAATTACAGTAGAGCTTCTTGATTGGCCAACCCGTGAGCTTACCACTGATAGGCTAAGTTAAAAGTAGCGCTCTGAAGTAGACATGGCTATAGTATAGTACTGTACCTCTGTCAGCACGTAGACACCTTATGTATACTTTAAATACTGTCTCTTCAGTTCCCACATTCCCACATTATATTCCACATTACATCTGAAAGTTCACATTTCTGCTTTTCAGTCAGCTGCATGCAACGTGTTGGTGTTTTGCTATCAGGGAGCTTGGCGTGACTGGAGCTTGGCCTGGGAGAGGGAAATAAGCAAACAGAGGCAAAGAGGTGGAATAATATTGAGCAACCGCCCTATTGCCCTATGACCTTTGCACTAACTGAATACAAATCGCTGTTCATGCATATCCTCCATCTAAACACCGACACCTAGCTCCCTTCATCCCTCTGTCTGTCTCCTGCAGGGCTCATGTGGTCCCCTAATAATGACTTTGTCCTGACTGGTCCCCCGGCAGTGGAGCGAGTTTAAGGCATCTGTGTGTGTTACAGGGGCAGAGATGGCTTCAAGTAATAAGGTGTGATGGTTGGAATGTGTGGTTGGGGGAGGCAGTCCTGGTTGTTTGAATGCCGGCCTGTTTCCATCTGAGCAGCCTGACCCCTGACTCCACTCAGGGGCTGGTTGGGGTAATGGAAGATTCCAGAGATGTTGCAATGTGAAGAGTGTTTGTCCTAAGACTATCTTCTGTTGGGAAAGAGGCTGCGTTGGCTTACACTTAATCTGGGCGAAGTGGTCCCCCACTTCCGAAACCAAAGTTTTATCATGCCTAGATTCCCTGAAATTATTTGCAATGTCAAACAATACACACACACACACACACACACACACACACACACACACACACTATTTTAAAATGTAACTTTTCCCTACTGTAACGTCTTGAACTACTCTGGGTTCATAGGTACCCAGGTATGCATGGTTTTTGTTGTACTTGGTAGGAGTCTCCAGTATTAAACCGGTACTCATTGAGCCTTTTAAATGCTACCTAGAGAGGGGATCCCACCAAGCTCAGCTTTAGTACTACAAAAACAATCTCAATTAGGGGACTAATAGCTTCCAGGACTGCTATGTATAGGTGGTCCTAGGAATCACACTTTGCCACCCAGGTGTTGCTAACACCATGCTCGATCACCAGAGCCACGCAGCAACCTGCTACTCGGTGCTACTTCATAAACATAGGACCCTGCAACTCTGAGATACTTAAAACTGTCTGTATGTTCTTACATTGCAATGTGACCATAGGCCAGTTTGGCCGAATAGTCTAAGCTAATCTGCATCAGCAAAACTCTCCCTGTGTTCCTGTGGGAAGCTAAGTAGCCAAATAAGAGCCTGCATGCCTGGGTGTGGTCTTTTGTGTGCCGTGTAACTCTGTCTGCAGTTGGCAGTCTTCTGTTATCACATCGTTTTTGTTCGAGAGCGGGGAAGACAAATGGGCAGCATCCATCATTAGGACATGGGACCGTTTGACGGGTGACATCATTTGATATTAGAAGGGAATGAAGGGCATTTTCTTGTCCCTTTGTTTAAATGCCTGTGTTTTGGGCAGTGGAACAGTGGATGTCAAATCAGAAGTTGTGTAGCCATATGGAGAGCAGGAATGGTCGCTTTAGACAGTTGGCTACCTGCCAAAGTCCTTCTGATGCATTCCAATAACAATGGATGTGTGATAGTAAATAAAGCATTAACATGTCCTAACAAAGCGACGTTGGTTGCCCGACAGCACACCACCTTTCAGAGAGCGTTTTTACTTCCTGGCTGCACTTCATACACAGACCAATAACCATGTCTACTTTTACAGACATGCTTGTTTATCCATCTGAATGAGGTAGGGATCTTAATCGAAAACCCACATTTCCACAGAACATTGAATGAATCTATATGTATAAAGTCTTTAACCAAAGTACATTCATCAAATCATTGTTTTGTGCAGGCAAATTCATGAACACCTCTGATGTTTAATGAGTCTAATGTTGAGTGTATATATATATCCCCCATGGTTTATAAAAACCTTTTCAACCCTCTCCATCACAATTTGCGTGTGAGGGCCTTTTCACACTATAAGAGTTTCATAGAGATTTCACAAGATTAGCATTATCCGAATACATTGTCCGAATACATTGTCAGAATACATTGTCCACGAATGTCTATTTGTAGTCGTGCTGTGACATTCAATGTTCAGAAGTCAAAGTGAAAGCTTCCAGAATCCAGTCAAATTTACAAACAATTACGGGACAGTCAGGGCTTACAAACAATATTTTGCATATATGCTTATGATGTTACTCACATAAGTTAACTAACCTACTACCTCTGACACAAATGGCATGCTTAGCTTGTTTAACTTAGCATAACACTGTAAACATACTACTGCCCCAAAATAAAAGCGTCTCTTTCCTTAAATTAGGCTAGCCTGTAGATTAAGGTGACCAGATTTCTGAAATGAAACCCGGGAACATTTCCAGTTGAATGGTCATTATATCATTGAAGTATCCAATGTGATTATTTATGAAATAAAAAAAGGGGACAATTCCGGTATTCATGTATTTAGTCTAACAGGCACACTGTGATAGACAGGGAAAACAGTTATATTACACAGCCACTACAGACAAACGGAATTGTCTGATCTGAACAGCCATTCAGTGGTCCTGGTAGAATAAGAGCAGAAGAGAACTTCAGCAAAATTGAAAAAAAACAGAGACAATAGACTTTTTCTTCTCCAATCTTTCTCTTCTTTTCTTCACTCGTCTTCATTCTCTTTCTAACTTTCCTTCTCTACCTTTCCAACTCACTTTTCTACAATCTCCTCGCTTCACTTTTTTTGCCGGACCGCGTAAGCGGAGCTGGCCAAGAAGAGCGAATGTCTCTTACTGTGTGACTGCCTGACTACCCCTTGTTAAATAGCGTAGTGGTTAGAGACACGGACTCTCACGCAGGGGACCGGTGTTCGAGCCTCGAGCAAACTGTGCATTAGGATTTGTTTAGGATAGACACAACTTTGCTGGCCCCAACCGTCAGAAGCTACATTATAGTAAGCCTAAAATAAAATTGTTCAAAGTTATATTGCAATTATTTCTGGTGGATTTTCGAAGTACGCATCCATGCATGCTTTCTTGGGTAATATAGGCTATATCACAACCCCTTTGGTAGTAAAAGAGGAGGGGTTTCCATGATTCTCTCGTCTTTTCAGTTGATGAAAAAGTCAGTTATGGTCACTTATATTGATAGTTATTATATCAATGTCATTCACGAATGAAAGAAAAACGAGCGTTGTTGTGGCAGTGTAAATTTCATCTTCAGTCTCGCTAGCAATTGCTCAATTTTTATGACTATTCCAAGTAGGAGGTTAGTAGATACTTGTAAGCCTGTTACTGGCTAATAAGCTGTTAAAACGGCCATACAATTCATAGATGCTATTTGTAGTGGAAGTAAACTTAAGAAACGTTATAAGAAATATAACGTTTATAAGAAACGTTAGTTAGTTTACCACAATGGTTAATGGTGTCTAGCAAAATATTCAAACTTGGTGTGATGTTAATGTGTGACAAAATGATCTAATGTCGAGACGCTATCACTTGGCTTATTTCTAGCTTTGTGGCATAGTGGTTAAAGACGCAGCCTCTCACATGGGAGACCTAGGTTTGAATCCAGTGAGGGCAACAACATTCATCCCTTCTAATCACAGGCCAGCCGAACTAGGCTTGCCTGGTTCCTTTTCTTGTTCCTCCCTTAATTTTTCCTCTCCAATCTTTAAAAATAAATAGCACACTATTAGATAAAATACTTTGGTTAACAGATTCCCATTGCTTGCCTGATTTTTGTGTTTTATCTCAAAAACTCTATCTCCTTCAATCTTCCTATCTAGTCTTCCTCTGCTTCTTCCTCTCCGCTCTAACAGAAAATATTATGCTAATGTTTTCCATGAAAATTTCAAAATATATTACTACTAATTATTATAATGCCAAACCATTACAATTGTAATCTACAAATAAATATAAATATTCTCATAATTTATTGTGCATTCATCTATCTGTTTAATAATTAAATTGTGACATTATAACATCACTAGCTAGAATTTAAAATGATTGGAACCTGGCTTGAAAAGCCGTTTGTGGTGATGTTGTCGATTCACTTGACACTTGCTAGCTTCTGGCCGTGTTTACCACAGCAGTTTTCTCTAACACTAGCACGAGCAAGTAGTTAGTAGAAGAGCGAATGAAGCTCATATAGCCAGCAGCCCCTCTTTGGCCAAAACAAACACAACGCGGTTGAGACTTCAAAAAGTAGGCTCTTTCTTGCCATGTAAAATATTTCACTTTGCGATCTCTTTTTAACGCACAGTTAAACAAGGACTTTTCTGGGGACAGCTTCAGCCAGAGACATGCCACCAAAAACAGGTGCTGTCCCCGGAAAGCGGGGATGTCTGGTCCACCCTACTCTAGATCAGCTGTGTACAGTGGCAGCTGATGGGTGTCATGGCACAAGGCAGCTGCTTTGCAGAATCAATGTTGGCTAGCTTATTACTAACTGAGCAACAGTAGCTAGCTAGTTATTAAAAGTAGCTAGCTAGCAAACTAGCATTTGTGGAACATTTGAACTGTATCTGTGAATCATCATTATGTTTGACTGGCTGGCTCAGCTGATGTTAGCTAATTAGATAATGTTGGAGAAATTATACTAGTTTGTGTCACTGCCAAACTCAAGTACTGCTTGAGTTTTGCGAGGTAAAAAACAATAGTCCCATACCCACTGATATGTATAAAATAAGTCATGAATAAGGGGTTAATTAAGAGGGTTCTTATAAACATTGCCTAATTGTTTTTATAGAAAAAAATTATTACAAAGAATGTTGCTAGGATGGTGCAATGGGGTAAAGGGGATTTCATGTAGGAGATAAGACTATAAGACAGGGAGGACAGTTAGTGTGGGTAGTATTAGTTTTCTCTCTTTTGAAGAGAAAAAGAAGCTTAGGGGAGATGGAAAATATGTGACTGCACTGAGAAGACACGGAGCTTATGTGACTGCAGTGAGAAGACACAGAGCTTATGTGACTGCACTGAGAAGACACGGAGCTTATGTGACTGCACTGAGAAGACACAGAGCTTATGTGACTGCACTGAGAAGACACGGAGCTTATGTGACTGCCACTGAGAAGACACGGAGCTTATGTGACTGCAGTGAGAAGACACGGAGCTTATGTGACTGCAGTGAGAAGACACGGAGCTTATGTGTCTGCAGTGAGAAGACACAGAGCTTATGTGTCTGCAGTGAGAAGACACAGAGCTTATGTGACTGCAGTGAGAAGACACGGAGCTTATGTGACTGCAGTGAGAAGACACGGAGCTTATGTGACTGCAGTGAGAAGCCTCGCCGTGTACTGGAGTTTGTTCCCCTCAGCCTGCGGCCGGCATCTTGTAGCAGGAGCTGTCCATATAAGGCCTTGTGGGTATAAATAAGCCTGACAGGGCCCCTCTAGTCTGGGGAAGGGAGGGGCTTCCCTGTTCTAGCTGGATGGTACAGAGCTGTCTCCCAGAGGAACACAAACTGGACGGGAGAGGTGGAGGGGTCTTGGGAGTGGGGTGGGGGCGACTCTACTGCTAGGGACGAAATACTTTCAAATACTTTCTCTTTGTGAGTTCTTTCCCTTGCAAGTTCTCACTTGTCCCTGGTGACTGGTATGGCGTGTGGGTGTGTGTATGTGTGTGAGGGTACATTCCCATTGCCATTTGTCCGTGTCCCACACACATGTCGTCACACCTGTTGGGTAGGGATGACCTGAACTGGAGTGATTGGTGATTAATCATTTGTCCCTAAGCACAGATGAAGGATCAGTTTGTTTTGGAGCCTCTTTTGTTGAGGAAGGAAAATCTGATCCCAGACCAGTTTGGCTCTCTGGTGGGCTGGATGGCTGCCCGCTCACATCGCCTACGCTGTGGGATCTCTCCGCTGGTTGTGTGTGTGCATGCGTGTGCGCGCCAGGCTCCTTCATTCCTGCTGGATAATGCGGGAAGAGAGAGAAGCTGGTTGGGATCATGTCTTTTATGGAACACTGCAGACACTTTAGGAAATGCCTGTACCGCCCAAAGTGCTGGCTCTGCAGAAAAGAAGAGTGTGTGGCTGGGTGTGCCTCTGTGAAGAGTGTGTGTGTGTGTATGTCTGTTAGAAAGAAGGATGATTACACGGCAAGGTGAACCTAAGTGTCCAGAAATAGAATTTGTAATTATCTAATGAAACCACATTCCTTATTCTTAAATTCTGTGTTGTTGTCTATATTAAACCACTATCAGCAGGAAACCTCTAGCCATTATGCAGTTCAGGCATCTAAGGCATTTCAGTCAATCTTATTTGAGCTCACAGAGCTTTTCTTTTGTGTTCTGACAGCTGTCCTCCCATGTTAGTTATTACAGGGATGTTAAGGACACCATACAGACCAAACCGAAGTGTGTTAAGTGTTTGTGTGTCCTACAGTCTTGTCAAGATAAGGAGGCTGCGGCATGTGACATTGTTTTGTAATGATACATTTCCATCAAGATATCTGCAGTATTTAAGACTTAGACTCGACCATCCATAATGGAGGCTGTAACTCCATAACGGCCAATTATCCCTTTTGAAGTTGGAACGGAAAATTGTTTCAAAACCATCTGATCCATTATTCTGTTCTTTCTTGTAAACCATTGTTCTGAAATGGCTGGTTGCTGGGCGTTCCTCATAGGCCCGCCGGGCAGAATGAACCACAGTGCAGACGGTTATTATGTCTGCTAATCAGATCCTTATCAGCCAATTAAAAAAGTCTAAATAACGTGATGTGATCCAACACAGTTTCTTACAAAAGCAACCTGACCACAATTCCAGCGGCATGTTCTGTAAGACAAATTAACTGCATCACCAGTCAGCTCGTCAGGAGGAATTAGCTCAAGTTAACGCCCAGTCCTTGTAAAATTGTCACTGCTCGTGGCTGAGATAGGGCCCTGTGGGATGATAATGTATCTTTGACATGTGGACTTTCATTGTGGTATTCTGTTGAAAGGGACCACAATTATCGCCTTGAACTATGAAGACTTTCGTAAGTATATATATATATATATATATATATATATATATATATATATATATATATATA
>JACXGI010003962.1:0-11601 GCA_016801175.1 Esox masquinongy
TGTTTTACAGATACTATAACAATAGTTACCAAGGTTGTGTAGTTGTGTAACCCTTACAACAATGGGGCTGTTTTACAGATACTATAGCAATAGTTGCCAAGGTTGTGTAGTTGTGTAACTCTTTCAACAATGGGGTTGTTTTACAGATACTATAACAATAGTTACCAAGATTGTGTAGTTGTGTAACCCTTACAACAATGGGCTGTTTTACAGATACTATAACAATAGTTGCCATGGTTGTGTAGTTGTGTAACCCTTACAACAATGTTTTTTTTTACAGATACTATATCAATAGTTGCCATGGTTGTGTAGTTGTGTAACCCTTACAACAATGGGGTTGTTTTACAAATACAATAACAATAGTTACCATGGTTGTGTAGTTGTGTAACCCTTACAACAATGTGGTTGTTTTACAGATACTATAACAATAGTTATCATGGTTGTGTAGTTACGTAACCCTTACAACAATGTGGTTGTTTTACAGATACTATAACAATAGTTACCATGGTTGTGTAGTTGTGTAACCCTTACAACAATGGGGTTGTTTTACAGATACTATAACAATAGTTACCATGGTTGTGTAGTTGTGTAACCCTTACAACGTGGTTGTTTTACAGATGCTATAACAATAGTTACCATGGTTGTGTAGTTGTGTAACCCTTATAACAATGGGGTTGTTTTACAGATACTATAACAATAGTTACCATGGTTGTGTAGTTGTGTAACCCTTACAACAACGGGGTTCTTTTACAGATACTGTAACGATAGATACCAACAATGTAATACTGCTCTGTGTAACATCAATCATGATATGCTTTTGAAGCTGAGCAGGTAAATGATTGAAGATTATGGAAATGAAGACATTAGGTGTGTAGGGCAGACTTGAGTGACAGACGTCATGGAATTTGTATGGAGTCTCTCACACAGACACACACACACACACACACACACACACACACACACACACACACACGTATACATGCCGGTGTCAAACAGTTTGTTCTCTACTATAAACCAGGCGAACAAGGCAGAATGCAGCTCAGGGTTGGTGTATCCAAGCAACGACAGTACAGCAAGCCGACCTGAGAGTCTTTGATCCCTGTATGTCTGCCTGGAGAGTGGCTTTGGATTCGTGTTGATATCAATCAGGCACTAACTCTGAACTTCTATGTGGATTGAAATGAGCCCTTAGACTTATTTTTGATGGTGTGTGTGTGTGTTTGTTTTTAATGAGCGCTCCAGGAACATATGGACAGGACTCAACATAATGTGTTAAACTGAATCAGACATGAAATCCGGTCTGTAATAGAGAGCTGGGGCTCCCTCTATTGGTCACATGAAGCACAACATGAGTCAGTGCGCTGCTTAATTTTAACTACAGATCATTCGTCATGTACTGTTCCTCTAATGTTTCTTAAAACATTTGGCACCCACTTCAGTGCTTTGCACACTCTCTAGAGATATTGGCACTGAGCTCTTTTCCTATATATTTTTTGAGAACACAGAATAATCTTAGAGAACGCAAAATTATCTTAAACTATTACTCCATATAGAATATTTCTACCTTCTCTAGATATTGTGGTCTGTGCATATGGATATCTTGCCTTCTTTAATTCAGACCACAGGTTTTCAATGAGATTCCTGAGATTCCACAAGTTTTCAAGTCCTGACACAAAATGGCCACGACAAAATGTTAATTTTGAGGATTCCGGAGGGTGCTTGTGGTCACTGTCTTGCTGGAAGTTCCACTTACCGGCATGTTTCAGCTTCCTGTCAGATGCAGACAGATGTTTTGCTAAAATGCTGTGGTACTACTTGGTAGAGTTAATAATGTTTTTGATCTTACAAAGGAACCCAAGAGGATCTATGAAAACAAAACAGTCCCATAACATAAAAGATCCACCTCAGTATATTTACAGTATGATGTTAATTTCTGCGTACAGTACAGTACACTTTTGACTCCAAGTGCCAATTCGATTTAGCAAACTCCAGGAGCTTACAAGTTGTGGTTGCTCTCAATATAGGCTTTTCTCCTGGCAACCGTTTCAAATAGGCTATTGACATGAATGTTGTGTCTGATTGTAGATTTGGAGGCTTGGTGAACCCAAAAATTTGGCAAGATTGTTCTAATATTTTATTTATTTTTACGATTCTTCTGTAGCCATTGCCTTGTCTATGTAGGTCAACAACCATTTGTTTCTTTTCCTTTGTAAGTTCTTTTCCTTTTCCCATGGTACTACCATAATGAATTGACTTTACATTTATGTTACCTCATTTATATACCCAAGTGAAACAAGAAGTCATGGAAGGCCATAAATAATTAGGATTAAGATGTACTTAAAAAGGTATTGGTAATGTAGATAAAAATGAGTTTGACTCCTTAGGGGTGCCAATCATTTTGTCACATCCTGTTTAAGCAAAAATCAATTACCTTAAGTTCTGAACTTTACTTGTTCTATATTATAGTATCACATAATATAGCTTATTGACTGTGTTTAAAAGGGCGGTTACAGGTAATAGAGATCTTTTTAGAGGAGCAGTTCAATGAAGCAACTGATTTCTAGAGGAACCCTGGAGTGGAGGCATGGCTTAGTGATACATCTTAGTGTAGAATAAATGTCATTCCTGTTAATCTGTTCTGTAGTTTTGTCATCTCCATTTCACACCAACACACTTGTACGTGTGAGTGGAACAGGACAAATATAAGCATCCCCCCCTCATGATTATGTATTATGCATGTGTATTTGAGGACATTTTAAGTCACAAATATGTCTTGGTAAATGGGAATTTCATTAGTGCAAATGGGTGGACAAAAACAATTTTCTGAAAGCCACGCTTTACTATCTGATGGGGTAAAAATATGTAACATCTTTCAGGCAACTTTACATCTAAGAAGGGACAAGTGTGTCACCAGGCCTTTCCAAATAGTGTTTGAGTTGGCCTGCTGAATTTTTTTGTGCATTTTGAAATAATCCAGAAATTTCCCTTTGATCAGTTGACATCCCAACACAAAAGTCAGGCATCTGTCCGGTGTATGATCAACCAACCTCAACTACCGAATATTTATGTCTAAGATGGAACCATAAAAAGATGTGCTTTCCTTGCATCAGCTTAGTCTGAGTGATATGAATTAGTAAAGAAGTTAATTTACTACAGTATGAGTCCGAGAATTTCTTGTGATTATCTGTTTTGTAGAGTTAAGTAAAATCATAAAATTCCACACAATTCAAGTATTCAAAGAAAACAATTGATCAACATCTTTCTCTCCTTCTCTCTCCAAATACTCTCTCTCCTCTCTCTCTCCTTTCTCTGTCTCCTCTTTCAGTCTCCTTTCTCCTTCTCTCTCTCCAGCTCCTCTCTCCCCTCTCTCTCCTTTATCTGTCTCCTCTTCATGTCTCCTCTTCATGTCTCCTTTCTCTCTCTCTCCCTCCCTCCTCATCCCGTCTTCTCCCTCTCCCAAGAGGGTGAAACCAGAGCCATAGCTTCTTTCTCTGGCACAATAACACACACTGGGTGCAATGACACACTTATATGCATCCGCATACAATGTGTCTGTCTATCATTTCCCTTTACGAGCTCCTGTCTCCTTATCCTTGCATAATGTATCAGGCATGCTTGGAGATGGAAAGATTGCCGTGGTGATGATGGCAGTGTTTAAAGTTACCATGACACCCAGAGGGCCTTTGTAACAGATACCCGACTGTAGCCAAGTGCCATGGCTGGAGGCTCTAGTAGATTGTTATTATTTTGTCATTGTTTGTTCTTAGTTGTTTGGTTACAACAAAGAACAACAATAGTGTTCTTTGTTGTTTGGTTTCAACAGGTTTGTTGTAAGATCAATATGACCTAGGACATCCCTACTCTTTCCATTAAGGACTCTTCATTCCTGAACTTTAGGGCTTGTCTCCATGCTGATATTGACATGTTGGGTCTCTGTTGCTTTATACTGGAGCCCAGATTTATCTTGGACTCTGAGTTTTGCTGTGTGTTTCATTGAATCTGACTCAGATTTTCGCTGTGTGTGTCTTTGACTCTGACTCTGAGTTTTGCTGTGTGTTCCTTTAACTCTGACTGAGGTTTGCTGTGTGTTTCATTGGCTCTGACTCTGAGGTTTGCTGTGTGTTTCATTGGCTCTGACTCTGAGGTTTGCTGTGTGTTTCATTGGCTCTGACTCTGAGGTTTGCTGTGTGTTTCTTGTCAACCAATAGCAGAGAAGTGGAGAGAGATGAATGGATGAGAGTAAGAGTAGGAGATGCTCTGTTTCCATAAATGAAACCGTTCTCCTCTTAGTTCGGCCTGGTTATGTTCATCCTCATTAGCATGAGGTTTAAATTATTGGAGTCAAACTGTTACCAACACTCACTATTCTCCTTTTCCCTCCACAAAGGAAGTTGTAGACTTTTTAAACATACAATTTATGTTTCATCACTATATAAAAGGTTTGCAATTCCATTTTTGCAAAAAGAATTAATTCACCTTAATGTACTGTGACAGGGGCACCCAATCACAACATCAAAACACAGTTTACATACAGTTCCTAATTAAACAAATTGTTGGAAGTACAGTGCAAATTAAAGGTCAAAACATTTACAGCCCCCATTTCAATCAATGTCACTACTTATTTTTGTTTTAAAATATATTTTAGCTCATTCCAATTAAAGGAACGCTTTTTTTCCCTTGTTCATTACAGGCCTTCATTACCTTAAAAAAATACTGTTTTGGGAATGCAGGCAATGTTTATCATTAGTCTGTTGGACGATGTTTTAACGTAAGTAAAATGGGAGCTGCCTAAGTATGGCCTCATGAATGAAAATGTACCAATGGTTTAATCTCCATAGTGACAGTGAAGGCCAACCCACTGTGATGTGAGAGTTCTGGTTCCGAACCTCAGTGCCCCACTGTACACAGTCTAGCATGCACAATGATGCCAAAGGGGTATGCATGGTATCACCACAGTCATTGTTAATGCTAAAATTTGGTAGTTATTTTTAATTCCTTGAAAAGTGTATTTTGAAAATTAGATTTTCATCCCCTAGCATTGTTTTACTTTGGTGGTTGATAAACAAAATATTACAAAAACATTTACTTGAATTTAAAATGAAAAGAACTGAAAAGATTATCTTGGAACTTCTGCCCTTTCTCTCTCTCTCGCTCTCTGTTTCTCTCTCTGTGTCCTTCTCTTCTCTTCCTCTCCAGTGGGTGAAGCCAGAAATCTAATCCCCATGGACCCTAATGGTCTGTCCGATCCCTACGTGAAGCTCAAACTCATTCCGGACCCCAAGAACGAGACCAAACAGAAGACCAGGACCATACGCTCTTCGCTCAACCCCACTTGGAACGAATCCTTCAGCTTGTGAGTTGTGTGCATGTTTGTGTGAGTGTGAGTGCGTGTGTTGTTATGTGTGTGTCTGCATCTGTGTTCACCTCGTCTCCTGTTCCTCCCAGTAAACTGAAGGCCATGGATAAGGACCGTCGTCTTTCCATAGAGGTGTGGGACTGGGACCGGACCACCAGGAATGACTTCATGGGTTCCATGTCTTTTGGTGTGTCTGAACTCATCAAGTCCCCTGTCTGCGGCTGGTCAGTGATTCCCCGTCTCTCTCTCACAGACACACTCACACACACCCACACCCACAAACATTGTCATGCACACTCACACAAGTTTTTGATCCAGCTGTGCATGTGCCTTGAGAATTATGATTTACTGTAAATATACAGTATACACATATGTTTTATGTATTTAACCAGCTTAGTTAATTTAGAACTAACCTTTGACTGCCAAAGCAAGTGTGTACAGTTTTGACCATTTTAGTAGGGTGTAGTTCACAGTGATGACTGTTGTGGGGGCTCTGGTGACATACTTGGCAGGTTTGGTGAAGGATGCTTCATTGCACATAAGGAAAGTGGCCTGCGAACCAAAGTAAATGATCCAACCAAATGCCAAGAAACTTGTAGCTATCAAGATACTCAAAGTCAGATCCAGCTTCGGTGAGAATGTTTGTGTGGCAGACAGGTAGAGGTAATTTCCTATTGAAAGGCATGCTCTTTGTTTTCCTGGATTTGAAGAATAGTTGAAGATCGAAGAAGGCTTGTTGTAATGTATTGAAGCTATGTTGAAGGGTGATCAGCACAGAGTCCTGGAAGGGCCACATATACCATAGATTAAGGGATATGATAGTCACCCAGATATCCCTCCCTTTTTTCCCTTCCCCAATTTCGTCACTGGGTTTAGGAGATTTGAATATCTTCCTCTGCTTTATTTCCACACTGCTTGTCCAACAAAGAAGTCATTCTGATCAGTGCAATTTCACAATCTGAGTTAACTATTTCAAGCGCCTGACCTATCTGAAATAGTCGCTATGTCACCCAGCCGGTGCCAGGTTTACAGGGCTGTTATGAGATGTGGAGAGGATCCTTGACTGGGAAACAGGCTCATGCTTCCTGGAAATGCATGAGAACGTAGCTGCCCTGTGCAAATCATCATCAGGGAGTGGGGATGATGGTGTTGATGCTAACGCTGTGTTTGTTTGGCTGTGCAGTCGAAAAGATTTACCTGATCTTCTTATGAATATGACACGCACGAAACATCTGATATGTCTGGAATTTCAGCTTGTTTGTTTGGGATGTTTTTTTTGGCCAACAACTAATCTAATTAGTATAGAGACCAAGGACCATTCATCTGGCCAAGAGGTTGGGCTCTAGACCATTCTATTCAGCCACTATCTGTCAGCCACTCAGATCAGTGTATGTAACTATGTTCTTAAAAGACTCACAAACAAAGGGTGAAAGGAATCAGGCGTGTGTGTCAATAAAAAAAAGAAAATACAGGCACCACAAAAGAGAAGTTATATGTACATAAATACAGTGCCCTCCAGAACAATAAAATATTTATTTCTGCAGTTATTATTATTAAATAAACACATAGTCATCTAGTAGACAAACACTTGGACTTTATAGCTGTTTCAATGAGTGCTTTATAGCTGTTTCAATGAGAATGTTTACATTTACACATTCACACTTAGCATATTGTTGTGAGATATGCTGGTGGTGTGTGTGTGTGTGTGTGTAATGTGTGTGAGTGTCTGTGTTTGTCTGTGTTGTGCCTAAACAGGCACACTGAAGACCATGCCAAAAAAAACTGCCATTGACAGAAAGCAGAGAGCATATCAGAGCAGCCAACTATAAACTGAAATACACTTCTGTTGGCATTACAGTATTCAGTCTAGACTTACTGTAAACACATCCATCAATATAGGGCACTGCGAACTGCACACGGCTATGGAGAATCACTTTCACTCAAATATATGACTCCTGGTCCAAAGTAATAGTATCAATAAACGTGACGTTTTAACCTGATTGATTGATTCCTTCATTGATGATTTGACTGATTCGTTTATGAACTGATTGACTGATTCATTGATTCATTCTGCCATTGCTACTATGGTCCACTCTGTAGGTACAAGATGCTGTGCCAGGAAGAAGGGGAGTACTACAATGTTCCCATCCCTGAGATGGACGACGTCAACTTGGAGCTCAGGCAGAAGTTTGAGGTGAGGAGAACATGAGGCCAGTTACCAAGGCAGGGTTTCCCTAACCTTGTCCTGTGGTCTCCCAGGGGAACACATTTTAGTATTACTCTGGCAATACTACCACTACAGACATTTTAGTATTACTCTGGCAATACTACCACTACAGACATTTTAGTATTACTCTGGCAATACTACTACTACAGATATTTTACTATTTCCCTAGCCATATAACAACTAATACAGACATTTTAGTATTACCCTGGCAATAATAATACTACAGACATTTAACCATTACCATGGGCAATATAACTACTACTACTACATACATTTTAGTATTACCCTAGCACTACAACTTCTACTACAGACATTTTAGTATTACTCTGGCAATACTACTACTACAGATATTTTACTATTTCCCTAGCCATATAACAACTACTACAGACATTTTAGTATTACCCTGGCAATAATAATACTACAGACATTTAACCATTACCATGGGCAATATAACTACTACTACTACAGACATTTTAGTATTACCCTAGCACTACAACTTCTACTACAGATATTTTAGTATTACCCTGGCAATACTAATACTACAGACATTTTAGTACCCCCCTGGCGATACTAATACTACAGACATTTTACTATTACCCTAGCAATATAACTACTAATACTACAGACATTTTAGTACCCCCCTGGCAATACTAATATTGCAGACATTTTAGTATTACCCTAGCAATACTAATATTACAGTACAGACATTTTAGTATTACCCTGGCAATACTAATACTACACTACACACATTTTAGTATTACCATAGCAATACTAATACTACAGACATTTTAGTATTACCCTGGCAATATAACTACTACTACAGACATTTTAGTATTACCCTAGCAATACTAATGCTACAGACATTTTAGTATTACCCTGGCGATATAACTACTACTACAGACATGTTAGTATTACCCTGGTAATACTAATACTACAGACATTTTAGTATTACCCTAGCACTACTAATACTACCAACATTTTAGTATTACCCTGGCACTACGACAACTACTACTATAGACATTTTAGTATTACCTTAGCAATACTAATACTACAGACATTTTACTATTACCCTAGCAATATAACTACTACAGACATTTTAGTATTACCCTAGCAATACTAATACTACTGTACAGACATTTTAGTATTACCCCTGGCTCTACACCTACTACTACAGACAGTAGCAATCAAAGCTTGATGATGAGTTAATTAATTGAATTTGTTAGGAAACCCTGGCCTTGTGGTTAGTGTTGGTTGCTGGTTCAATCTGTTGTTGTTTATGGTAAGGGTGAGGGTGTGAGGAACATGGATTTGGAGGTTTCTAGTCCCCACAAGGATAGAAAAACAAACGTGTGTGTGTGTGTGTGTGTGTGCGCCTGTGACAGTCTAGATAGGAACTTTCCCTTATTTAAATCTCTGGATGGAATAATAACTGGTTTCTGTTGAATAACACTCTCGCCTCCTACCAAGCTGTCTTTTCATTGTCTCACGCACATACACACAAACACACACACTTCTGAAAACCCTCCCTTAACAAATTGATTATTTCCTGTTTACGTCTCTACATCTCGAAATTTCAGTACCAGAGTGCTCTGAGATATAGTTGCTTGCTCCATGTCACCATGGCAACCGTGTTTTCGATTAGGATCTTGCTAGCAGATGCTACGAGTTCATGATCCAATAGCCTTTTTGTTTTTTGCCTTCCTTCAGCCTCATTAATCCATGCAAACTACTCTACAGTCCTACACACAGCATCACACAGTGAAACCACATGACCTTTTCTCCTCACCTTGTCTACTGTCCTGAAACAAAGTCTCCTGAGGACCTGCATGTAGGTTGGTTGTTTTTGATTCTCTCTTCGCCACAGCCTTTCTCTGAGGTCGGGGTGTGCATAAGTCTGTGTGGGTTGCCTGGGAAACCAGTAGATCCTCACCAGGAAAGGAGAAATGCCTTTTCAGGAGTGTAGTGCTGTTAGAATCAAATTCTTGACAGTGGTTTCTGTTGAATATCGTCAGAGGAGATCTATCTATAAGATTCTCTGTATGTGCAGATAAAACCATCCTTTATTAAAAGTAACCATATGATAGCCATGGATATCGAAAGGTGGCTCTTTACATCCACTACCAATCAGTACCAGCACTGTTTTACTAACATTGTAGCTTCTCTTTCCTGTCTCTTCTAGGCCTACCAATTAAACCACTACCTCAAGGTAGTCTTCTGTCACTAAATCTTCTCTAACCTCTCCTCCTACCACCTCCTAACTATGGGCTCAGCAGGCACCCCTGTCTTCCATTGACCTCCCTTACTTATCCTCTGATGGTTTGAGTAGCGCTCAGCTTCTGCAAACACATCTGATTTACTAACAAAGATGCAGCAAGCTGTTCTTCTGGTAGGGCCTGGAGTTGTTCCTGACAATGTGAGGTAGGAGTTTATACAGGTCAGGTCATGTGGTCAGGAGCAGTTCCAAGCTGTAGGTGTCTGCTAAGCAGACTGAATGTCATTCACAGTTACATGGCACTAGAAAAACTGTACACTACATTTCAGTCGTTTTGCACAACAGTGACTTAAAGTCAATTCACCTTGAACACATAGTATGCACATATATACACACACACACATACCCACTCACACACAGACAGCATTGATGTTAGTAAATGTTTGGACCACATATACCTCTGGCAGTGTCCTCATCTTCTCCATTTTAACCTCATTGCTTGTTATTGGCTAAGACTGACCATGCCTGATCCCTCCCATGACTGACCCTCCCAGTTGGCCTGTAGTGTGGTCTGCAAACTGCCTTCTAATAGTCCGTCTCAAGCCAGGGCTATAAAAGGCTGAAAGCAGTTAAGCATGGCAGTTCATCTATATTGTGTAGTCTGTGCCGACACACTGAGTGAGTTGAATATGCCTGGTGATGTTCTGCACATGCACACCTTGCTGTGTACACACTCTCTCCACTAGGTGGCAGCACTGGATTGGAGTCGCTTGTATACGCATGCGGGACACTCATCCGACCCACTGCTATTGCAGAATGTCAACTATATATTTACGTTTGCTCATACATTGTCTAACTTCTCATCCTTTTTTTTATTCAACTAACTGCAATGGATATACAATGACCAATGTGTGAATGGCTGGCCCCGTGTGTCTCCGTATTCAGAATGCTCTCATGCGTATCTGAGCAATAACCGTAAGCTAGTCCAGCCTTAGTCAACGTTTCTGGGATCCCACAGAGAGGAGCCCTGTTAATTATCTGCATTCCTGCTATAGCAGCTGGGATTATTACAGGGGACCATCACCATAACCACTTGGAAATGAATACGCCGTGCAACACTTCTTCAAAAATCACGGTGTTTGTTAGTGACTCCTACATGTTAATTCTGGCTCCATTAGAGCCTTTTCCAGAGATAGTATTAACTCACCTACCACCCTGTGTATAATCAGGTGTACATTCCTCACCAGAACCATAGCAGATTCAAGACATGATATAGAGTCTGGTTCAAAGCTTCAGTGTGTGTGAGTAGCCCCAGAGGCAGTTGGCCTGGCAACTGTTGTCTGCTGTTGTCTATTAGTTTTCCTTTCTCTTGTTATTGAACAGAGCAGTGGAGGCTGGTGGGTTTAATTGCCCTCTGTGTTGGGGACACGGCAGTCCAATCATCATCACGACTTGGTGCAGAGGCAACCTTCCTGACCCGCGCTTGACTGTACTGCACAAAAATGTCTCCAGAGACCCATCAATCAAAGGATAACAGATCTTTGTTGTTTCCATCTTGCAGTCAATAATGAAACATCTTCTGAAAATGTCTATTATTACCAATTTTGGTATTTTTTGACTTTGTGTTCCTGCTTTTTCAGACTTTGTGTTTGTTGAATAACTTGGTTCTAATGCTCCATGAGAGCTAGTTCCACTTCCATACTAGCTGTAAAGTATCTTCATCCTGAGGTTTTCTGAAATACATACCTCTTATTTAGCCTTTTATCCATACATGCCATTCTAACAAAGTCTACATTAAAGCAAAGC
>JACXGI010003962.1:11701-37485 GCA_016801175.1 Esox masquinongy
CCCAACCCCAATGTCTCCCCCCAGCCCCATTGTCTCCCCCCAGCCCCATCATGTCCCACATCTCCAACCCTATCCTATCATCTCCCACCATTTCCCACCAGTTCTACCGGCCTGGAGCTCTAGGCTATATTCTGAGAGACTCTGTCCGTCTGATACCACCCATGTCAATAAACACTGGATTGGATGCAGCAGATCTGATAACTGGGTTGCATTTGATGCTATCAAAGTCACAAAATTGGGATTTCATTATGATGTTTATGTTAAAGAAAGAATCTGTCTGTATACCAAATGGCACACTATTCAATAATTCAAAAACAGATCATTCACTGAGCACGTCATGAGAATGCTGGTTGTTTTGGTTGAATGTCTTTGGTTGGATTTCTGAGCTACTACTGTACGCCTGCTGCTTGTAGTTACACAGAAGAGAAACACTAACATGTCTTGTAGCATGGAGTAGGCTTTTTAATGTATGTGTGTCATAAACGGTTTATTGCAATAATGCGTGTGTGTGTGTGTGTGTGATCCTGCTTGTGTGTATGTGCATGGCTGCATGTGTGCATGCCTGTGTGTGTCTGCTCTGCATTGTAGAAAGCCAAGTTGGGTCACGGAAAGAAAGTGATCACGCCATCGGACCACAGGCGGTTCAGCTCAGACAGGACGACTCCCGGGACAGACAGAGTCCGGCTCAGTGACTTCCACTTTCTGGCTCTCTTAGGGAAGGGCAGCTTCGGCAAGGTGAGAAAATAAGACAGGGAACATGTGATTAGTTAAACAGACATAAACGAATGAATGAGGAAGATGTGTGCTTTTAATTCAATGTTTGATTTTTTCATTCATTAGAGAGACATCTGGCTGAACCTGCAGAATAAATGGCCAGAGCTCATTACTGACATTAGCGGTACACTACTTTTGAGGTGTGACAGCATTTTATAAACTTTTGATTTTAAAATGTAATGGAAATGGAAAGCCAAGAGAGCCTTGGTGCCAGTTCAGCATTTGGACAAGGCAACGCACCGCCTTTAAAGAACTGTCCAGTGAAAATCTCACTTTATAATATTATTTTCTGTTGTCATATACTCATACTCACATTTTTTTTTCGACCGATCAGGTACTCATGTTATCATGTATTTGTAGACAAATCTTAAAGGGACAAAAAAACTTTGAAAATTCTATCTCAAAATAGTATCCCAAAGTGATGTCATGCTCCCGAGAAGGATGGGCTGGCCAACCACATCTGTCTACTTTTATAAACAAAATTAATTTGCCCACAATATTCCTACCCAAAAGCTTATTTTTAACATAATTCATTAAAATCATTTTGAAGGAAAACTGTTTCACTCATCAGATTCTATATAGTTGTAAGTAAGAATTATATCGTAGAAACAATGGGGCTTTTTGTTTAGTTTGAGAATGCACCTTAAACCCCGGTGTCTCTGTGCAGGTGATGCTGGCAGAGATGAAGTCAACAGAGGAGCTGTACGCCATCAAGATCCTGAAGAAGGACGTGGTGATCCAGGATGATGATGTAGAGTGTACCATGGTGGAGAAGAGGGTCCTGGCTCAAAGAGACAAACCACCCTTCCTGACAGCGCTTCACTCCTGCTTCCAGACCGTGGTATGCATACACACACACACCTGCAGATGAGCATGCATTCACACACATTGCAGCGAAGACACACACATAGCTGCACACGCACACGCACACACATCGCCCTGAATATCAGTATTAAAAGTTGCCACTGATAACAAAGGCTGTTGGCCATTCAAGCATTGTAGTACTATACAGTGTCTTTGGGAAGATCCCTTCACTTTCTCCACATTTTCTTGTCTTATGGACTTATTTTTTAATTGATTACATGAATTTTTTGGCATCAGTATGCACAGAATATCACATGATGACACAGCAAACACTAAATATCTCATGAACATAACACAGCCCCGTTTCCCAAAAAATTGGGACGCTGCATAAAATGCAAATAAAAACAGAATGCAATGATGTGCAAACCGTTTAATCCCTATATTTAATTGAAAATAGTACAAAGGCAATATCTCAAATGTTGAAACTGAGAATTGTTATTGTTTTTGGAAAAATGCATGCCCATTTTGAATTTGATGCCAGCAATGTGTTTCAAAAAAAGCGAGGCATCACCTCGTTTTCACAATACTCTGTCAGCATTTGGGAACTCAGGAGACCAATTGCTGTAGTTTTTAAAGTGAAATGTATTCCCATTCTTGCTTGATATCAGATTTAATCTGCTCAACAGTTCAGGGTCTCCTATGTTGTATTTTTCATTTCATAATGCGCCAAATGTTTTCAATGGGTGACCTGTCTGGATTGCAGGCAGGCCAGTTTAGCACAGGGACTCTTTTACTATGGAGTCATTCTGTTGTAATATGTGCAGAATGTGGTTTGGCATTGTCTTGCTGAAATAAGCAAGGCCTTCCCTGAAAAAGACATCCTCTGGATGGCAACATACAGTATGTTGCTCCAAAACATGTATATATTTTTAAGCAATAATGGTGCCTTCACAGATGTGCTAGTCACCCATGCCATCAATCAATCAAATTTATTTATAAAGCCCTTTTTATCAGCAGTTGTCACAAAGTGCTTTTACAAAACAGTGCCATGTGCACTAATGCACCCCCATGCCGTAACGGATGCTGGCTTTTGAACTGTGCGCTGATAACAAGCTGGTCCATGATTCCCAAAAATTATTTCAGATTTTGAATTTGTCAGATTACAGGACAGTTCTCCACTTCGCCTCAGTCCATCTTAAATGAGCTTGGGCCCAGAGAAGGCGGCGGCATTTCTGGATCTTGTTTATATCTGGTTTCTTTGCATGAGATTTAACTTACATTTGTGGATGCAGCGACGTTCTGTGTTCACAGACAATGGTTTTAAGAAGTGTTCCTGAGCCCATGCAGTGATTTCCACTGCAGAATCGTGTCTGTTTTTAATGCAATGCCATCTGAGGGCCCGAAGATCACGACCATTATTGTTTTTCAGCCTTGTCTCTTGCATATAGAGATTTCTCTGGATTCTCTGAATCTTTTAATGATTTTATGTACCGTAGATGATAAGATTCCCATACTATTTGCAATTTCACATTGAGAAATGTTATTCTTAAATTGTTGCACTATTTGCCCGCAGTCTTTCACAGAGTGGTGAACCCATCCTGACAGACCCATCCTCCCTGGAATGATATTTTAATACCTAATCATTTAACCAACCTGTTGCCAATTGACCTAATTAGTTGTGTGATATTCCACCAGGTTTATATTCCACAACTTTTCCAGTCTTTTGTTGCCTTTGTCCCAACTTTTTTCAAACGTGTTGCTGGCATCAAATTCAAAGTGGGCACGTTTTTCAAGAAACAATAAAATCTCTCAATTTCAACATTTGATTTGTTGTCTTTGTACTGTTTTCTATTGAATATAGGGTTTAAATGATTTGCACGTCTTTGAATTCTGTTTTGATTTCCATTTTACACAGTGTCCCAACACAGCATCCTCAAACTGGGTTGTAGTTTTCAGACCCTTTATTCAGTACTTTGTAGAAGCGTCTTTGTCATTGATCACAGCTTTGGGTCTTCTTGGGTGTGCCTATACCAGCTTTTCACATCTGGATTTGGGCAGTTTCTCCCATTCTTCCTTGTAGATCCTCTCAAGCTCTGTCAGATTGGATGGGGAGTGTTGCTGCACAGCCATTTTCATGTCTCCCCACATATGTTCAATGGTGTTAAGGTCCAGGCTCTGGCTGGACATTCACAGACTTGTCAAATGCCACTCCAGCGTTGTCTTCGCTGATTGCTTTGGGTCATTGTTGTACTGAAAAGTGAATGTACACCCCAGTCTGAGGTGCTGTGGGCTTTGGATCAGGTTTCTATAAGGACCTCTCTGTATTTTACTCCGGTCGTTGTTCTCTCAATTCTGACCAGTCTAAAAGGCCCTGCAGTTAAGAAGCATCCCCATCATATGATGCTCCCACCACCATGCTTCACTGTCAGGGAGGTATCAGCCAGTTGATGGGCAATGTTTTTTTTTACCATAGCATTCAATAGCTTGTTTTTGCCATAGCATTCAATAGCATTCAATAGCTTGTTTTTCCATAGCATTCAATAGCATTCAATAGCTTGTTTTTCCATAGGATTAAATAGCATTCAATAGCTTGTTTTTCCATAGCATTCAATAGCTTGTTTTTGCCATAGCATTCAATAGCTTGTTTTGCCATAGCATTCAATAGCATTGAATAGCTTGTTTTTATAGCCTTTTACTCAGGAGTGGCTTCCATCTAGCCCCTACCGTACTGTAGTATAGCTGTACCATGAAGGCCTGATGGAGGGCTGTAGAGATGGCTGTTTATTTATATATAAACAACAGTAAAATGTTATGTGAGTTTATGTAATTTTATGTATTTTATGTAAACTTAAATTGTGTAACTAAGTTGAACGCAGACTCTTCTGAGAGCACACCTTCCTTAACAACTGCGTATTGACTAATACAGGTAACTGAGAAAGACTCTTTTTAACTTTTAATCAGCATTCCCTTGAAGCAGGCAGATTATATTGTCATAATGAGTTTGGTGTGAAATGCCCTCATAACCCCAATCCACTCCTTCTCAGGGTTTTTCTTCTCGCTGGGTTTGTCTCAGTTTGGTCTTGGATGATTTTAGTGCCCAGGCTTTATTTGAAATCACACTCGGATGTCTGGAGTTATTTCAATTTATCTTGTGGTGGCTGATACTCATACACTTACACTGATACTCATACACTTACACTGATAATCATACACTTAACTCTGGCCATATTTTTGGGCACATCTGTACCAAATGCATCGAAAACATGAACAGACCTTAACTGCATTAATGACAACACTTCCAACAGATGTGCTTAAGACACACATATCAGTAAATGATTAGTAAATCAACCTGTTTTGGCACACAGCTGCAGCCCAGCGGAGCCCAAACACAGTGGCTGGACAGTGTCACTACGGAATCTGAGAGGATGCAGCTCATTACACTTTCATGAACGTCTCACTGAGAAGAAACACACGGAGCCCTCTGCTACTCACTATGGCCTTTACACAGAACCCTCCACTACTCACTATGGCCTTGACACAGAGCACCGGCTGCTCCTTTATCATATCCACGCAGGTTTCCAAGTGTGTGTTTGTGTGAGAAAAATACAGATCTATTTCCAGCTTAGGGGTTAGGCTTACACCACAGCTGACAATTGGGCATAGTCTTGGAATTGGGGTCACTTACTGGTTAGGTTTAGGGTTAGGCAGAAGGATGGTTTGCAAGTTTATGCAGTAATGTTGGGTAATTCAAGTTAAGGTTAAGTTTAGGGTTAGGTTAAGAAACATGAATTTCTGGGTCCCCACAAGGATAGAAAAACAAATCTGTGTGTGTGCGCGCGCGTGTGTGTGTGGCACATGTTAAACAAACTCCTTAGCCTGAAGGGTCTGCTCTTGCTCCACTGACTTAGAGACACTTCAGGGGAGTCAGTCACATGGGGATGGGACACAGAGATTGTGTGAGGGTAAGGTTGTGTATTTAGTGTGTGTGTGTGTGTGTGTGTGTGTTTATTTTGTGTCATTGTATTTATGTGTGTACACAGCACACATTGTCACAGTAGCCCGCTGAGTGTGCTGATCTATTCCAAACATCTACAGCATATTAATTACATCTTCAGAGCAGAGAGAGAACAGATTGGTTTTCACAGCCCTGTGGAGAGTTCTGCTCTGACTGAACTGTGACTCATTTGACTTGTAAGGCCTTGCATGAAACTACAAAACACTCGGGTCTGAAGGTACCTGACACGTGCTGCGTTTTTATACTTTTTATGTTATGTACATCAATGGGGTACTAATCAAGGTAAATCATGTAATTTTTTTTGTTTATTTAGTTGATGTTAGTCAGTCAATGTTCTATTTGCTGTG
The DNA here is from genome assembly GCA_016801175.1 of Esox masquinongy. Classification (NCBI taxonomy): domain Eukaryota; kingdom Metazoa; phylum Chordata; class Actinopteri; order Esociformes; family Esocidae; genus Esox; species Esox masquinongy. Next base: position 17,642 of record JACXGI010003962.1, read on the forward strand.
GGTTTAGCTTGAAATTAACTCTATATTGAGGGCCTGGGTCAGTTCATGTAGAATTCATGCTCTAATATTACACACTGCATTTATTGGTACTGGATGTGAAAAAAAGTAAGTAAAATATCAAACATTCATAGTTAAGACAACCCACATGTTCTGAAAAGGGTGACGGCACTTTGAATTTTATATTCTACTGTGCTAATAGTTACAATTGAGAATGAGAATCAGGGAAAACAAGACATGGATATGGGTTTTGTTCACTATCTTGTTTCTCCACTACTTGTTGCTTTTTCCTCATGCAGAAGGTCCTCATGAATATTGCTGTTTTGATTGCGCATTGCCGAAACAGATACAGTGGTTTAACGATGTTGGATTTCATTTCAAAATATTTGTGGCACTATAATCTGTGTGAAATGTGTCTCTAACGTAGTCAAACAGTGCGTTCAATATTTCTGTATTTATTTTTCGAAAGTGCTTTAAAAAGAGTAAGGCACAATTGGGTCCCTTAGCTGACCACTTTAAAGGTCATGAAGTGTTGCTCTGTTTTCACCCGTGGGGTCTGTCTTCTCTCGAGAGCCAGGTCTTCTGATTGCAAGGTCATGCTCACTAAGTCTGAACAGAGTCAAGGTCTCTCTGAGTTTTGGGTCTGTCACAGTGATCAGGTATTTTGCCACTGAGCACTCCGTTTACAGCTAGGCAGCCTTCCAATTTGCCTATTTTTTGGGCGTTGTTCTCCTTATGCCTGCATTCACTCCCTTTCCATCTGTCCTAGGATCGTCTGTACTTTGTGATGGAGTATATTAACGGAGGGGATCTTATGTACCACATCCAACGTGTGGGCAAATTCAAGGAGCCACAGGCAGTGTAAGTACCTGGCACGCCTATTACCAAATAAAGACTGCATCTTTATCCTCAAAATTCATCTCTTTTTAAATTGATGTCATATATGATCAGCCTGCAGCATACCTCCTCTGCAACATACAGTGTACTGTACATGTCTTCAGCCATCCTCACACCTCTGCGAACGTCTAAATCATGTTGCCTTGCAGGTTCTACGCTGCAGAAATTGCTGTGGGCCTTTTCTTCTTGCACAGGAAGGGCATTGTGTACAGGTGGGTGTGAATGTAGGTCTCTGTGGGGGGAACGTGTTTACTATTACACTGGTGTGATGGATTTCATTATCAGGTGTTGTGTAGGAATCAATCGGAGACAAAAATACACCAGGGATCCAATTATAATCAGAGTGCTCTTGAGAAACTGCTGTGGCGCACCAAGTACACCTGACCTGCGAGTGCTTTGTGAGGTTTATTTGTAACAAAAAAGAAAACGTTGCAGTTTTCTGCTATTTTTACTATTCACATTTTTTAAGTGTTACATTCAATCCATTATAAATAATGGCAAACAACTATTTTTCTGGCTGCTTGTGTTCCATCCCAAACACTCAATTACTGTTTTGTAAATAATACAAATTGCAATTTAACTTTGTGTCTTTTCAAATAACTCCCATATGATGCTTAACTTCCTGTCTTTTCAAATAACTCCCATATGATGCTGGCAGGGCTCTTCTTTATCCTCCTCTTCCTTGACCACTTGTCTCCTCTCCTTCAGCCATCACCTGCCCTTTTCCTGATAATCACATTGGGTAGAATACGGTAGCAATGCTGAATAAAACAATTAGGCTGAATAGCTTCATACTGGTAGTAACTGCCCATAACTGCAGTGATTATCACCATAATTTATTCATATTTAATACAATACTGTGTCAGAGTTGCATGATGCTTTGTTTTTTAAAGAAAAACCTCATACTTTATAGAATACCTATTTCATTCCCCTTTTCTAAATAATGTATAATTTCTCCTCCACTAACATATAACATTGTTTCAAGATGGAGACACGACTGATCATTTAGCGGTTTCATTTGGAGTTCTAGAAACTGTTTAGTTAACCCCCCAGCCCAGCATTTTTTTAATGATTTCAAATGACAGTCAAATTGGCCTCTACTGCCGTTGTTCATAGAAACATTGTATTGTAAAACACATGCAGTACGTAACATGGATACATGTACTTTAGAAGGTTTGCTTTGCAGTGTATTTCCAATATCTATGTAACGTCTTCACTGGAGAGCAGGACGCAGGTGCAGAGTTCATAAACAATAGACTTCCATACTTACAACAAGACTCTAAATAAATGAACAAGAAACACAGAGGTAACGTAGAACAATTAACCAACCAAGACACAGGATCCTGGGGAAACTAAATAGGGAGATGAGTATATAATACTGTATATAATACCCTGGTTTCTAAATAGGGAGATGAGTATATAATACTGTATATAATACCCTGGTTTCTAAATAAGGAGATGAGTATATAATACTGTATATAATACCCTGGTTTCTAAATAGGGAGATGAGTATATAATACTGTATATAATACCCTGGTTTCTAAATAAGGAGATGAGTATATAATACTGTATATAATACCCTGGTTTCTAAATAAGGAGATGAGTATATAATACTATATATAATACCCTGGTTTCTAAATAGGGAGATGAGTATATAATACTGTATATAATACCCTGGTTTCTAAATAGAGAGATGAGTATATAATACTGTATATAATACCCTGGTTTCTAAGTAAGGAGATGAGTAAATAATACTGTATATAATACCCTGATTTCTAAATAGGGAGATGAGTATATAATACTGTATATAATACCCTGGTTTCTAAATAGGGAGATGAGTATATAATACTGTATATAATACCCTGGTTTCTTAATAAAGAGATGAGTATATAATACTGTATATAATACCCTGGTTTCTAAATAGGGAGATGAGTATATAATACTGTATATAATACCCTGGTTTCTAAATAAGGAGATGAGTATATAATACCCTGGTTTCTAAATAAGGAGATGAGTATATAATACTGTATATAATACCCTGGTTTCTAAATAAGGAGATGAGTATATAATACTGTATATAATACTTTATATAATAACCTGGTTTCTAAATACAAAATTGCATATATATAGGTATTATTTTGAACATTGTATAACAAAATCTATGTATTAGCTTACTTCAAATATGAAATTAATGGAAAATATTTTTCAAGATTGAAGGCCAGCATCACACATTGTCATAACTGAAGAATACAGACCCTGTTAATGGTTTACCACTAACAGGGAGTACATGCTGTTTGCAAATGAGGAACTTTGCCAGCTTAAATTTCTTTTTTATTAATAACTGCATTTATTTTCCATCTGATAGAGATAGGTAACGAGTGACTGTGAAGGAGGGAAACTCAGAGCTTGTGTGTGAGAGATTGGATTATATCTCCATAATTTAGAGGGTTACTTTTGCGTCTGGATGCCAAGAGTAGTGTAGCGCTCATCTCACTTTAATCATCTGACTCCTTCACTGAGAGAAAAAGAAAAAAAAGTTTAACAAGAGAGGCTGAGGTTACCACCTCCTTCTGAGGAATTTAAAGTTGTTTCCATTAAACACATCCCTCATCAGTCTGTTCGGTGTTTTGTGGCTTCAACAGCTTCGTGACATGCACATTACTGGAACATTTTCTGCTTCCTCCTGATCTTCTGCATCTTTCAGAAAGCACACACAGTAATGCGTGCAAGGCGTGCACACGCCAGTTACATGATAAAGTGACAGCTTGACCTGAACTGAACTGCCAAACACCTTTCTTCTACACCTCTATGCTAATCCCCCTCTCTGTCTTCGTCTCCCTATAATACCTTTCCTGTTTGTCTCCGACTCGATCACAGGGACCTGAAACTGGACAATGTGATGCTGGACTCTGAGGGCCACATTAAGATTGCTGACTTTGGCATGTGTAAGGAGAACATGTATGAAGGCATGGTCACACGTACTTTCTGTGGGACCCCTGACTACATTGCTCCAGAGGTGAGGACGAGGTGGAGAAGGACTGGAGACTGAGTATTAGGGAGGGAGAAGAGGGAACATGTAAAGGGTGTTGTGATCTTAATGTACACTTTTGGGGATGATTCATGTTTCTCATTTACATTTAAAAAAGAATGTTTCTCGTTTACATTTAGATGTTTGTGATAGGTCTAAGGAAATCAGAAATACTGTGGGTGAGAAGCCATGTGAAATAAGAATTTTAGGTATGGTTTAATTTTAGCCTCACTGCCTCCTAGTACATCTGCGTTTGTTCATAGCGAAGAGCTATTTTGGATTCCATTGACTGACAGTCAGTTGAGATGCATGCATTCGTACTTGTGTGCATTCTGGAGGCGGAACCCACAGCATACTCCCAGGCCGATGTAATGCTGATGTCCCTCTACACAGCTTAAAGCATGAGACAGTAAACCTGGTGTGTGTGGGTGTCATGTCAAATGTTCTTTGTTCAAATGCCTCGCAGTCAACAGGTTCAGACTGACAGCGAAATGTTTATTGACTTGTGCAATAATGCCGAGTAAATAAAGAGAAGGAACATTTAAAAGAATGCAATTGTCAATAACGGGACTATATTCAGGGAGTACCAGTAACAAGTCAGTGTTCATGGCAACGAGGTCACTGAGGATGTTGAGGATAATGTACATAGGTAATGGGTGAAGTGACTCCTGTAGCTAACAGGATAGATGGGAAACAGTAACAGCAGCGTGAGTCTATGTGTGTGTGTGTGCACCATCAGTGTAGTGTAGTGTTCATGGATGTGTGTGTGCATGTAGTCAGTTCTAATGGGATAGTCCAAAAGGGGGACAATGCTGAAAGACTGCGTAGCCATTTGATTAATCAAATAATTTGGCACTTTATACAGTCTTACGGCTTGCGGGTAGAAGCTGAACATCAGTCGATCAAATCAATTACATTTATTTTATCCACTAATCCATCCATTGCACTTAGCCAATTTGCACCACTCTTTACTGGACCCTCTGCGCTGTTGGTATTACACTAACAGGATTTGAACCGCTGCAATAACGCAGCTGTACTGCAAGACTGACTTAGACCGCCGTGCCACTCAAGGGGTCCCATTAGCAAATTTGACAATAAAGCTGGAGTCATGCACTGTCAATCGCGCTGGAGTCATGCACTGTCAGTAGCACTGGAGTCATGCACTGTCAATAGCGCTGGAGTCATGCACTGACAATAGCGCTGGAGTCATGCACTGTTAATAGCGCTGGAGTCAAACACTGTCAATAGCGCTGGAGTCATGCACTGACAATAGCGCTGGAGTCATGCACTGTCAATAGCGCTGGAGTCATGCACTGACAATAGCGCTGGAGACATGCACTGTTAATAGCGCTGGAGTCATGCACTGACAATAGCGCTGGAGTCATGCACTGTTTATAGCGCTGGAGTCAAGCACTGACAATAGCGCTGGAGACATGCACTGTCAATAGCGCTGGAGTCATGCACTGACAAGTAGACGAGAGTGAACAGATACAGGAGGAGTCTGGGCATGCGCCCTGAGGGGCCTCCATGTTCAGGGTTAGGTGGGTTGTTTCCCATCCTCACCTCCCGGGGTCAGCCAATTAGGTGTTTACTCCCAGGGGACCCGAGCATAGGGCGGAGCTTTAAGGGCACAGGGAGGAGCTTTTTATGGTGTTGATTGCTGAGCTAAATGCTGAGGCATTTTCATCGACTGCTTGGCTGGTTTAACAGAGGCCAGCGAGTACAGTGCTACACAACCTCACTCCCTGACGCCTTGCTAGAGCGCCCAACTTCCATCCTGAGGACCCGTGTTCGAGTCCGAGTAGCACCCTCTTCCTCACCATCTCTTTTTTTCCCTCCTCTCATCTCACTCAATGAAATACAAAACAGTCAAATGGATGGTTGACCAGCAGCTACTGATCCGTCCTCTATCTATACCATCATTACATATGGGAATGGCTTCCAATGTCTGTGGCAAAGGCCATCACAGCTCATGCAATTCCATGCGCGAGTGCGGTCATGCATTTGAGCATGCGTGCGCTTGTGTGCGCGTACATGAAAAGGTACAATGAGCATTTCCGTACAATGTGTGTTTTCACATACAATGGTTGTGGGGGAAGCTGTGGGCTGATAAATAAGAGGGTTGGAAAATACTCCTTTGTCATGTCAGACAGAAATAACCCACTGTGATAACGCTGGGGTTGAGGTTTTAAAAAAAGAATTCTGGGTGTTGCTATGTGTTGCTATGTGCTATTATTGCTGCTAACACAGCTCAGTGTCGAGGGTCTGCCTGTGTCTGCCACTGTAGGCAGAGGAAACCATTTGTGTTGCCTATGTTATTAATGTAACACAGCTCCTCACATTTTCTCAACTCTCCTGACAGATCATTGCTTATCAGCCCTATGGGAAATCAGTGGATTGGTGGGCCTACGGTGTTCTCCTCTATGAGATGCTAGCAGGACAGGTATGTGCTGTAGCACCTCTTCAGAGACATACACGGATGCTGTTCTCCGTGATAACCTGTTGATCCCACCTTGCGACAGTGTTTCTAAACATCAGGACGCGTATACACATGCTGGCACACATTCACGGGACAGTGTTTTAAGGCCTCTCCAGATGTGTCATACGATTTAACGGTCCATTTGTCTGTCAAGCACGCACACACACCCACACACACCCACACACACTGAGCCTGTAAATAAAGTAACCTAATAACCTAACTCTGTTGTCTTCTTCTAGCCACCGTTCGATGGGGAGGATGAGGACGAGTTGTTCCAGTCCATTATGGAGCACAATGTGTCCTACCCCAAGTCCATGTCTAAAGAAGCTGTCGTAATCTGCAAGGGAGTAAGGAGCTCTCATACTGTAAAACACGCTTGGCGGTGTGGGTGGGGTACCTTGACGACCATCAGTGCTCCTCTGTACTGGTTTTTCAACTGTTGGGCAAAACATTTGGCACTATTCTTGTGATACGTCAGATGCTTTTTATGCATTTTGTCAACAAAACATTTACATTATCCCACCGAGGCAAACATGATTTTGAACTAGCTCGCATGATACAGCAAAATTCGTAAAGGTTTAAGTTTTGTCAGTTAATTAAACTATGGCTATGAATTGGTGCATTCGGGGCCACTGTTATGTCTTCGTTACACTGCTATTTACCAAGGCTAGATTTCATTTAGATACTCATAATGGGAAGATCAAGTGTTAACATTTTCCTTAGAGTGACTTAGTGATGATGTCACTCACTCCACCTGCTGCTAATGATGTAGCATCTGATGTCATTGCTGTCATGACGTCAGAGGCGTCTCTCCTTGACCTTAACACAACTTTCTGTCACCTTTAAATCTAATTTGGAACGTGATTGACTGTTATTTATGACAAATTAATTTATGAATGAGTAAAACAGAGACACCAAATACATATTATCAAACACCGTTGTTTGCAATTTCCTCCCTTGGTTTCTAAATAATTTAAATATGAATACAAAATGCAGATTTTGAGGTTATTACAGTGTCTTTCAGTGTTGGATACATTGGATACCACCACTTATAAAGATGAGCTGTTTTCAAGTCTTTTACAATGTATTAACGCTAATTTCTGTATCTCTCTCTCCCTCACGCCCTGCAGTTGATGACCAAGCATCCATCCAAGCGTCTGGGCTGTGGTCCAGAGGGTGAAAGAGACATCCGGGAGCAGGCCTTCTTCAGACGCATCGACTGGGACCGCCTAGCAAACAGAGAAATCCAGCCGCCATTCAAGCCTAAAACGGTGTGTGTGTGTGTGTGTGTGTGTGTGTGTGCGTGTGTGTGCGTGTGTGTGCGTGCGTGTGTGTGTGTGTGTGTGTGTGTGTGTGTGTATCTGATAAACAGAATAAAAGCCCTGTAACAGTGTGGGAGGTTAAAAGACCGCCAGAGCCCAGCTGCCAACACCATGTAGCCTTCTCCGTCCCTCCCTTTGCACCAACATCACTGCCTCCTCCTGTTGCTACAAAGAGTCAGCAGGCACAGGGGGGCTTAGTTACCCCACCACCATGCCCTCCCTCACTGCCCACTGCCTCCAGCAGTGCAGCGTAGTCACAGAGTTTTAAAAATAGCCCTCTAAAAGAGTCCAAGCCATCACACCAAACAGAACATTCATCAAATGTATGATTAGATAGGGGATACATCTATAGATACAGAGCTACTTCAATATGTTCTGAGGGTATTGTGAAGAATACTGTGGGAATTAGATCATAGCCATCACAGAACTGTATGTCTGGCTGTCCCATTACTCTTTTTATAAGGGTAGTTAGTTTTTAACATAACCATATGTAGTATTTGGATTTGCAAAAGTTTATGACGAAAATGTCCTAGTGCAAAGTTACACTGTTCAGTTGTTAGAGTTACAAATTCTGCTTTCCGAGTTTGATGTAATGAAGGGAACCTAGGCAGCCTATTCATTACAATGTAACTATGACAGAAATATATTCAAATGTATTGTGAATGCTTATCATGACTACTGATTTCAATTGGTACTATTTTATGCCAACTTAAGCAAAAACATAATTTCACTGTTACAAATCACTGTACAAGACTGATATGCATCTAGCCTGCTACCTAAGACTTTTAGTTTAGCTCTCTATGACTCAACACATTGACAATTAGCATGTAAATTTATAGCTGCAATAGAAAATTGACCCACAAGTAAACTTATATTTTCAAGGTAAAATAATCTCTGACCAGCTTGTGTTGCTATACTCCGTGTCCTTCATGCAATAAAAAGTTCATGTGGATAGATCCAAAGCTATTTGAAAATTTCAGTTAACACATTTTCAGTAAAAACTATGTTGTTACTGTACAATGTTGTTGAAACACATGCTGTTCCTCTTGTCCTGCCCCTCCCATTCTGTCTCTCCCGTTCTCTCTCCCGTTCTGTCTCTCCTGTTCTTTCCCTCCTGTTCTTTGCCTCCCGTTCTTTGCCTCCCGTTCTTTGCCTCCCGTTCTGTCTCTCCTGTTCTTTCCCTCCCGTTCTGTGTCTCCCGTTCTGTCTCTCCCGTTCTGTCCCTCCCTTACACACAGGGTGGCAAAGGGGCAGAAAACTTTGACAAGTTCTTCACACGCACCCAGCCCATGTTGACTCCCCCAGACCAGCTAGTGATCGCCAACATCGACCAGAGCGACTTCGCTGGCTTCTCCTACATCAACACACAGTTTGTCCACCCTTCCCTCCTGCACAGTGTGGTATGAGGAGAAGAGGAGACAGAGCCACGTGGACTGGGACTGGAACCTTCCGGATCAACCATCCATCCCTCATTGTCCCTTTGTAGAAGAGGCTAATATTAACTTACATTTATTCTATGGACTTGAGTTGACAAAATTGTGGAAACAACAAATGATCTTGGTTGGAAATATGACTGACGGGAGTGAGGGAAGGAGGCTATCGATGGCAGTAATTATGGGCGTATAGATTTTAGAAGTAAGCCTGCTACAGTACAGTGAGGGGTGAAATAAACTGCACTCTTCCACATGGGACTCCTTATTTCCATAACCCACTGGGGTTCATGGTTTCCACAGTTCCAGAACTTACTGATTGTTACAGATGGTACTTTTTTAGTCCCACTGGGTTACGTTATAACCTCCCCCAGCAGTCCTGTCTGAAAGTTTTCTGTGGGATTCCTCAGTGTGTTGCTTCTGATAGAGAACTCCCTCCAGTCGCCATGTGATGATGAGCTATGATGCATTATGGGAGGCACTTTGTATTACTGTCCTGTCTCTCCTTTTCTCTCTGTAATGTACCTACTATACTGTACTGCCATTTCTAAACTCTCTGCCACATGATATATTATATTTATATACTGTACCTAGAGAGATAAAATTGTCTACCATTACATGAGTGCCAAAATAGATCAAATAAAATTTTATTACAGTGCATATCTATATGAAAATATATTATCTACAGTATCTGTTTATATCTAAATTCCTATAGTCAACTATAATGTTTTTTCAGTGTACCAATATGTGTGAACCCTTCTGATGGTGTCAGCATGCTAAACTAAGCTCAACACAGTGTTTCTCTGGAAGTGTTATTCATTTTTGCCAAACCATTAACAATTGTCTACAAAAACTTCATAATACTCATATACCTGTCTAACCTAGAATGTTGGAGAATCTACAAGCAAGACTACATTGACTAGATGGTTCTGTTCCGCATGGGGTTTGCAACAACATGCAAATTGTATTCTGGACTTCTTCAGAGGGTGAGAAATCTAGAACTGATATTTATGAAGGAAACTTTTTCAAATGTGCTACTTAAAATACTATTTCCATATGCACAATGCAGTACTCGTTGCATGGTTATTTTCTGACTATGAATACGCGCTAGCTGACTTTCTAGGGGATATGATATCTATCATTGTAAAACCAAGTATTAGGAAATGTGTTTATTATGTAATTGTTCTGTTTGAAAGTCCTACAATTCAGATGAATTGTTTTTGATTGTTACATAGTAAACATACTGTATGTTTGGTTTTTAATGTTTCTGTCCAGAGAAAATTTTGTTTACCCTATATGTCAACAATTTTGTAAATATGGAAAGAGCTGTTTCAAATAAGTGATTATTTGCAGATTTTATAACACACACTGAATGTGCTTTTACTACCACTGGTTAAACATGTATATGTTTAGATGACTATCGGTATCCCAAAAACAGACAACATTTGGCTGAATCTTTGGTAGATTTGTTATCAGCAAAACCTTGTGATATGTATTTCCTCTATTTATCCACTGTTTGTTTTTTTTTACAATTGAAATATGCAGTATCTACATGTGTGTGACTGTGGTGTGTGGTGCCTAATAGAATGCACTCCTACTCCTAATTTTATTCCTAGAATTGGTTCCTCTTCTCTCAGCGGCTATAGTGTGTTTTCTGGCTTTCACTTTGTGCATGTGAGGGTTAGGCCTGATCTAAGCATGAGAGAAGGCATGATGCATGAGAGAAGGCATGATATAGAGCATGACATTCATATGCCAGCAACCATGTACACCTTTTTCTGTTGTCCTCTTCTCCCTTTGTTTATCGGTTTATCTTAAAGTTCAGTCTGCTGTCTCAACCCTGTTCACTGAAAGACATATATTCAGTCAGAACTCACATCAAAGACATGGACAGAGCCATCAGAATTGTCATTCTGGTTCAACCTGCTCACAGACAGATTTTTTGGGCTATTACAAACATTCTTGCACATACTCAGTATCTTTTAGACACAGTTTTGTAAGACTTTCTATAACCCTATTTTTGGAAAGCAAATGTATTTGTAGCATGTGCTTAGAAATTACTGTAAATGTTAAATGGGGGATAATTACTGTTTCATTTGTTATATTAATTTAATCCTACTTTTAAATTGTCTCGTCTGGACCAAATGGAACTAGAAGTGAGAGGAAATTCACGTTTACAGAATATTTGAGATGAGAAAGGCTACGTAGTATATTATAGAACTTGAGACATTGTCCATTTTGAGAACACGTATTGTCTTATTTCAAAGCTTTGGATGAATATACATAGCACTGTCTATTGCACAGTCCAACCGGTTAGTTTGTCAGCCCTGTGAATGACATGTCTCATGTTGAGAATCTATGTCTGGGATTTGGGCAGAAACCCTGCAAATAATATGTAATTTAAAGAGACATTCCCAAACTTTGTTGATTTCATAAACATTTTTGATACCTCCCACTTTGGGCTGGAGGTATCTATGTGTAGTTCAAGCATGCATAATCTATGAACGATGAGCCAGCCACCTACCAATTCAAGTTCCAGCCAACAGGGAACTGGTTTTGGCTCTTGAATGCTACTTTCAGAACAACTGGCTAAAAAAGTATGCAAATCTTCTGGAAAGGCTCTTAAGAATGATCGTAACATACAGTCCTTACTTTAATCACCGTGACACACATGGGCCCACAACTCATTAATGTTTTTGTGTGGTTTCTTTTAATTTCACTCTCCTTGCTTTTCTTTGCCAAGTTCTCCTTTGTTTCTCTTTTACCTGTGTATGAAGGATACTGTGTATGAATAAACCTATAAAAATGCAGTCTGTTGTCTATGTCATATTGTTTACATTTCTGTAGGAAGCACATTTGTTTTGTTCTGATATAGCTTTAGTTCTCTGAGCTAATCCAATAGAACTATCTGTTCTGGCGGATAGCTATTGTTTCCAAAAGGCCCTCTGACTCTTCAGTCAATCAGGAAGGGAAGGATTTTACAAATGACAAATTGTTACCAATGATTTTGACCCCAAAAATGTTCTAGAAAGCTGTCATATCTTTAAAATATTAAAATGTATCCTCTGAATCATCCGAAATTTGAGAAAACAGTCACCACTGACAAAACTAGAACTGTTTGTTCTGACCAGGCTGCTACCCAGCTCCCTGTAGAGTTCATCGGAGTTCCCCATTTTTCCTTTCAGCCCGTACTGGCAAACAGTGTGTGAAAGTTACAAAATCTGGACCCCTACAAACCTGCTAGGCTAAATTATCTTGAAACCTAATTCCTGAGGTTGTCTTCTCTATTATCTCAGTCCCGGTCATCTGTCTGTTAAACCTATCATTATACAAACACCTGAAGACCAGCATGTCTTTATCACTACTGCCATCATTACACTTTTCAACTGTAGGCCTCTTTTAGGCCTCAATTGTTATAGGTCTCTTTTTCTAATTAGGCCTGATCAGTATGCTAATACATTCATAGTTACAGCAAAGTCCTAGGAGTAATTAGGCTTAAGGAACCAAACAGCAGGGTTTTTAACCTTGCTGACTCTGGGATTAGAACTGGCAACCATTCATTCACTGAATCAACACTCTTGACCACTAAGCTATGCTGCCACCCCTGCCTCTTGCTTTGGAACTCGTTTTTGTGTGGCTGTTATTGATATGGCAGAAGTCTTTGTATCACTGAACGCATCATAATTCATATGCTCAGCCTGCGCTGACACCAAAATATTGTACACAGCTTCCTGATGAAGTTACATTATGCATCAGTTTCTTGTTGTGTCTTGATCTTTAGGGTTTAGGCTGGGTATCTGGATAAGCACTTTGTTAGAAATTTGATTGATTGGTTGATTAATTTTTGCAGAAACCATACTCGTTTTCAGAAAACTTCTGAAATCCTTAAAAATGTATAAAGTGTCATCAAAATTATTTTAATGTAGCTTTTTTGAAAATGACCTGAAAAATTATTATTTAATTACACTATTTTTCAAAAGATTGAGGTCACTTAGAATTTTTTTTTTGTCCATTAAAATAACACCAAATAGATCAGAAATACAGTGTAGACATTGTTAATGTAAATGACTATTGTAAATGGAAACGGCTGGTATTCAATGGAATATCTACATAGGTTCAGAGGCCCATTATCAGCATGTTGTGTTTGCTAATCCAAGGCTATCATTTTAAAAGGCCAATTGATCATTAGAAAACACTTTCGCGATTATGGTAGCGCAGCTGAGGACTGTTATGCTGATTAAAGAAGAAATAAAACTGTCCTTCTTTAGACTAGTTCTGTATCTTCAGCGTAAGCATTTGTAGGTTCAATTACAGGCTCAAAATGGCCTGAAACAAAACTTTTTTCTAAAACTTCTCAGTCTATTTTTCTAAAACTTCTCGGTCTATTCTTGTTCTGAGAAATTAAGGCAGTTCCATGCAAAAAATTGTCAAGAAACTGAAGATCTTGTACAACATTGTGTACTACTCCCCTCACAGAACAGCGCAAACTGGCTCTAATCAGAACAAAAAGACAATTGTGCAAGAAGACAAATACATTAGTGTCTAGTTTGAGAAACAAACGTCTCACAGGTCCTCAACTGGCACCTTCATTAATTAATACCTGCAAAACACAAGAGGGATGCTGGCTTTCTAGGCAGAGTTGCAAAGAAAAAGCCATATATCAGACTGGCCAATAAAAAGAAAAGATTAAGACGGGCAACAGAGCACAGACACTGGACACAGGAAGAACTCTGCCTAGAGGCCAGGGCGGGTTGCCTCTTCACTGTTGACTTTGAGGCTGGTGTATGTTTGGTTTATGTTTGATGGTCACACACAACATTATAAATTTGCGCTTAGCCATCTATAGGAGTGCGTCTATAATTCAACAAGGTAACCTAGCACATTCATGTGCCTAATTTACATCACCCTTTTATAAATACGTTTTTATTGGTTCATGCTCTGTCTGTCTGTCTGTCTGGTCTCGCTATCTCTATCTGTCCGTCTGTCTGTCTGTCTGTCTGTCTGTCTCTGTCTATCTTTTTAAGCGCGGAACTAAGCATTCCACGCGATGGGGTGAGATCAGTCACCATGGCCCAAAGCCTCTGAGCTGAGCATGGCAGCTACAGTACAATCTGGTGTGGGCTAGGGATCTCATTGTTGTCAGCGGCCGAGAGTGAGTGAGGTAGCCTACTGGTGCTCTGGAGAAAACGTACTTGCATGCCAAGCCAGTGCCTGTGCAATGCCGCGCAAGACTGCACACATTGGCTACGGCGTCTGTCATGCCTGTATAACCTGTGGTGTTCACGCACTTGAAGGCACAACTGGAAAAACTAACTAGTGTGGGCCGGGACTCATCGAACGCACCCAGATTGAAGGTAGGCGATCTGTGTGTTTATTTGGTTCGTTTAGAAATAACCAGTTAATACAGTATGACCACAGTTGTTTAAGTTGTATTCGTTAACCATTAAGTTTCGTTTTCTATACCCATCGAATTTGATAAAGCATTTTAGGAGAGATATTTTGATTGAGTACGCAGTATGAGTACGCAGACTATTTTTCTAGTCATAGATTATTAATTTAGCTATTATAGCCTAAATGTATCAGAATGGCAAGAATTGTTGACCACTACATTGCATGTTTTGTTCATTTCAGGACCATGGATAGTTACTGTTCTTGCTGTCTCTACGACTGAAATACCATTCGATATACAGCTTTAACAAAGTGGTATTATCAATAGGAAGCCTTTATCAATTGTCCTGTTGAAAGTTGATTGGACTGTTTGTGGGTCGGTTTTATCTCATCATTGTCTCTGATCGTTATATTTTCACTGATTAGTGTAATTTGAAGTTTTTTTTCGTTTCTGGGTGTGTGTGTGTGTGTGTGTGTGTGTGTGTGAGAGAGAGAGAGAGAGAGAGAAAGAGAGAGAGAGAGAGCGATAGTGAGAGAGAAATTGGAATCTCTCTGTTGCTTTTCGCCGCGTCAACTTTAAACCAACTGCACAATATGTATGTTATTATATCCTGCCGCGGGGACGAACACTTTCTGGATTGCGTGTATAGTCCTTTGCAAGTCGAAAACATGATACAACCAAAGACGGGCGAAATGTCAAGGAGATCCAGAAGTCCTTCGTTCCGATAGAACTGCAAGGTTGACTTCAAAAGAAGTCGAGTTAAAATTCAGGAATAGATGTGGTAGGAATAGATATAGGCTGCTCTAGAAGGTAGCCTGGGAGAGCATTTGGAGAGGGAATAACGGATGGAATGTGTTCCAGACAGTATTTCAACTGCCTTGACCCATTTTTTAAAATGACTTAAGACTTCAAATGTATTTTACGACCGTTTGTTGGACTATGACTGGGTCAAGAGGCTGAGAGAAACTTAAATAATAAGATAGTTGAGCTTTTAGTAAAATAGAAGGATTACCATTTTAAAATACATTGCATTTCCATATCCCAAGTAGGCTATATAAAGGTGACCAATTCCTTTTATTGATAACGTTTTTCAGTAAGCCTATGTGATATTTCATTGAGAAACAATGTTTAAACCTATCTTTAATATTTATTTTTAAGTACTTTCTAATGTTACATGATTTTTCATGATTATTAGACTTATTATTCTTATTTGTTACCGTTGTCAAGTGCTGTGGTCATTCAGTAAATCAAATCTATTGCCATCCATTTCAACATACTAAAACATGATTACAAAGTTGCGCATCAGTGCTGATGAAACATAGCAACATGGATATCATACATAATTCGGCACTTTCCTTGAAAACAAAAATGTGAAAAAGCGTTTTGAAGCTATAGCTAGCAGGCAATGATTGTAGGTGGAGAACATGCTAGCTATGTTACTAATTAAAAAAAATAACATTTACAACCTATAGAAAATATATTTTCCCTATGTAATTTTTATATACTTATTTATTGTAGTGTTTTATTAGCAACTAGCTTCACTCCCCCAATATTTCAAATTGTCACTGTGAACTCTCGCTAAGGTGACCCAGGTGTCACATGATTGTAAAGAAGAGTTTAAAACAGATGTTTTTTAAGGAAAGGCACAAGGGGGTGTGGTATATGGCCAATATACCATGGCTAACAGCTGTTCATAGGCGCAAAGCATCTGGACACAGCGCTTAGCTGTGGTATTTTGACAATTTACAATAAACCCCAAGACACCTTACTGGAAGACTAAATCTGGTCAGTAATGCAATTACAGCTGTAAAAAATGCTGTGATGTTATACCCATGGCATACCATGGCTATCAGCTAATCAGTGCTCATGATTCAAAGCAACCAGGTATAAATTAAGGCACAAAGGGATGTGGTGTAAGGCCAATATACCACAAAGCAATTTGGAGTGCCTGGACATAGCGCTTTGCTTAGAGCAGTAAAAAGTGATGTGATGTCATACCTGTAGTATACCGTCTCATGTACCATGGCTATCAGCCAATCAGCATTTAGGATTTAAATCACGCAGTTCATAAAGTTTGCTTATTTGTACTCTGCCAGTGGATTGAGCATAGCCATTAAAAGCACTGAACAGACTTTCTAATAACAAGTTTGACACAGCACTGTGAACAGCGGAAACATGATATATCTAGTTATGTAAGGAATCAAGGGATTGGATGAATAGTTTTAAAGAAACACCTCCCAACATTCCAGTGGATGAGAAAAACTAATTTTGTAGATCTATGAATTTATAAAACAGTAAAACCGATAGTGTAGCTTTCTTTTAGGCAACTTTACATCTACAAGGAAGATTGACAGGGAGACTTGGATTCTAAATAGGAAAATACATCTGTTGAATAGACTGTGCACCCTAAAAGGTATGTTTATTTCCAGCTAAAGTTGTAGGGACATTTATGATGTATTCTGAATATTTTATCTATTTTATATACAGTGGATATAAAAAGTCTACACACCCCTGTTAAAATGCTAGGTTTTTGTGATGTAAAAGAATGAGACAAAGATAAATCATGTCAGAACTTTTTCCACCTTTAATGTGACCTATAACGTGAACAATTCAATTGAAAAACAAACTGAAATCTTTGATGGGGGAAAAATAAAAAACTCACAATAACCTGGTTGCATAAGTGTGCACACCCTTAAACTAATACTTTGTTGAAGCACCTTTTGATTTTATTACAGCACTCAGTCTTTTTGGGTAGGAGTCTATTAGCATGGCACATCTTGACGTGGCAATATTTGCCCACTCTTCTGTGCATAAGCACTCCAAATCTGTCAGATTGCGAGGACATCTCCTGTGCACAGCCCTCTTCAGATCACCCCACAGATGTTCAGTTGGATTTAGGTCTGGGCTCTGGCTGGGCCATTCCAAAACGTTAATCTTCTTCTGGTGAAGCCATGCTTTTGTGGATTTGGATGTGTGTTTTGGGTCATTGTCGTGCTGAAAGGTGAACTTCCTCTTCATCTTCAGCTTTCTAATGGACGCCTGAAGGTTTTGTGCCAAAATTGCCTGGTATTTGGAATTGTTCATAATTCCCTCCACCCTGACTAAGGCCCCGGTTCCAGCTGAAGAAAAACAGCCACAAAGCATGATGCTTCCACCACCATGCTTCACTGTGGGTATGGTGTTCTTTTGGTGATGTGCAGTGTTGTTTTTGCGCCAAACATACCTTTTGGAATTATGGCCAAAAAGTTCAACCTTGGTTTCATCAGACCATAACACATTTTCCTACATGCTTTTGGGGGACTTGATGTTTGTTTTTGCAAACTTCAGCTGGGCTTGGATGTTTTTCTTTGTAAGAAAAGACTTCTGTCTTGCCACCCTACCCCATAGCCCATTCATATGAAGAATACGGGAGATTGTTGTCACATGTAGCACACAGCCAGTACTTGCCAGAAATTCCTGTAGTTCCTTTAATGTTGCTGTAGGCCTCTTGGAAGCCTCCCTGACCAGTTTTCTTCTCGTCTTTTCATCAATTTTGGAGGGACATCCAGTTCTTGGTAATGTCTCTGTTGTGCCATATTTTCTCCACTTGACAATGACTGTCTTCACTGTGTTCCATGGTATATCTACTGCTTTGGATATTCTTTTGTACCCTTCTCCTGACTGATATCGTTCCACAATGAGATCCCTCTGATGCTTTGGAAGCTCTCTGCAGACCATGGCTTTTGCTCTGGGATGCAACTAAGAAAATGTCAGGAAAATCCTACTAGAACAGCTGAACTTTATTTGTGATTAATCAGAGTCACTTTAAATGATGGCAGGTGTGTAATGACTTCTATTTAACATGAGTTTGAATGTGATTGGTTAATACTGAACACAGCCACATCCACAGTTATAAGGTGTGCACACTTATGCAACCAAGTTATTGTAAGGTTTTTATTTTTCATTGTTCCCCCTCGTAGATTTCAGTTTGTTTTTCAATTGAATTGTTCACATTATAGGTCACATTAAAAGTGGAAAAAGTTCTGACATGATTTATCTTTGTCTCATTCTTTTACATCACAAAAACCTGGCATTTTAACAGGGGTGTGTAGACTTTTTATATCCAATTTAGTTTGTCATTTGTCATTTGTTCAGCCGCTGTCTGCACGTCTGTGTTTAGCAGGTTTAAGTCTGTGTTAAGCATTTGTCTTTATGTCTGTGTTCAGCAGATGTCTATCTGTGTTCAGCAGTTGTCTGTATCTGTGTTCAGCAGTTGTGTGTATATCTGTGTTTAGTAGGTGTCTGTATGTGTGTTTGGCCAGTGTTTATATCACTGTGTACCTTCAACACTGTAATGCCCCCCAGGGTCTACCTTTGACTATTCAAACAGTTCTTTTCTTCCACCCACACATAATCTATCGTTTCTTGTGAAATCATGATGCTCTTCTTGCTTTATCAGCAATTTGTTGGCCTATCGATCCATCCATTTGTCTCCGAATCACAGAGCGGAAAGGGTGAACTGAAAGGGCACTAAACCGTCAGCACGGGGTTGCTTCTGTATTTGAATTCCAACTCTCTCCCTTGTTCTGTCTTGCTCTCTACAGTGAATACCAGTTCCATAAAGCACACAGCCGCCTTTTCATGACAGGTGCAAGATGTCTCCCATTGTGATCATCTGTGTTTCTACTGGGAGAGACGGGGGTTGGTGAAAGAGAGAGGCTGAGAATTAGATGAAAAACTTCATTGGGGCAGGTGCCGACACTACAGTAAACCCTTCCCTATTCATCCCTGGACGTCATGTTTAAATGCCATTAAAAAGAAATACAATTTGAAAACACTGGTGTTTGGGGAATGCAGTGTTGGATCAGAGTAAGACTATCCTAAATAGGTAAAAATCACCAAATAATCTGTTGGACCCTATACATTTGAGCTACAAACAAGTATAGTCTAGGAAACACATTTATGGCTTTGAGTTGGAATGGCAATGTCACAGAGTGGTTTGGGGTTTAATAAATGCATCAACTTGAACTATGCAATTAATAGTCTAATGTTAATGAATAAAACAAGCATGACTGTTTAGTTTACAAATCCCTCCTATTGTTTAAGAATAAATAAATATCATCTGCAATCTCATTTAGGACATATTTTGTTTTGTAAATGTGTCAAGTCTCAAAGTCAGATGTAAACAAATGCACGTCATGTCATTATCAAAGCCTATCAATTTTTTGTGTGAAATTCCACAAGCTTAGAAGTAATGTGGTTCCTCGCTGGCGTCTGGCAATCGTTGCACCATCGGTTGAAGGGGCCTCTAGAGGGTTTAGTT